>JADLZK010002871.1:0-58381 GCA_015847255.1 Hyparrhenia diplandra | reverse complement strand
AGAAATATTTGAATGTGAAACATTTTAGAAGTATTACAACCAACATGTTACAATAACATACATTCAATCTATAACATGTACACATGAAAATAACTACTTGTCTCTGTTTTAGGCTTCCTCACATTTTTGAAATTTAGATGGATACAACCAACCTCGAAACAAATGACACAAATGCAAGAATATAACAGATTATGCAAAAAAGAAGACAATACCTTGTCATCAAGTGAGGACATCTTTGTAGACAATATTTTTCGTGTATCGACCATTTACCGCTTTTTCTTTTTTCTCTTTCTTCGTATCCGTGGGTGGGATAGCAAGGACCTTAATGTTTGACTTTGCCGGTGGCTCTAGATAGCGCAACATCTCTGGTGGCCATGGGAGAACACCGGCTCGAGCAAATACACACCAACGTTGGGGATAGTCCGCCCCGAGACTTGTTAATCGTCATGGCAAAACCGAGTCTCACAGAAACTCGCTTCCTCTTGAACTTGAAGGGGAACATCTGGTCATCCGATGGGCATATGGGTATCCGTGGTAGGAACACTCAAGTTTCGGCATGGTCTCCACCATAATTTCCGCATCGATGGCATTTCTTTGGAACCCTCGAACGACCAGCCTAGTTCCATTACAAAGTCCAAATTAAGGGTCGATGTTTCTTAGCAACATGATCGCACCCAATCTTGAGCTTTAACACATGTGGAGGCATACCGCTAGGCATTAAAGTGTTGAGGAACTCAGATGGGTAGTAGTTGTATGGATCATCCACCGCACTGTCAAAGCTATGGTACACCATCTCATCCCCTTGGAAACGGCTTATCATCTTCATGTTAATCTTATCAACCCAATCGTTCTTTGGCGATAAAATCGCTCATGAGGTGATGTAGCTCTTGTTTGACATATTGGCATTAAGGTCGTGGAATATGGAGTGAATTAGTGTGTCAAGATCAATTTGTCTTCCCGGCCCATGGTATGCATATATCATTAGGAAGGAGGATTTCATCGTCATAATTAGCCTCCCTCGGTGCCTCCCCGATCGTAGCAAGTATGCCGCAAAACCATGGGTCGGTCTTTGCCCTCATATTGCGCACCGGTTTGAGATGTCGAATTGAATTCCAAAGGTGCGACATCCGTATCGAGGCACCGACTATTTGAGCCCTTGATCCTTTTTTCGAACAACCGAGAGAACACGCCTAAAATCTCCACCGAACACTATAGTCTTTCCGCCGAACGGCAGGTCACGACGGTCCATGGTATCACGAAGGTCGTAGTCTAGTGCCTCGACACCTTGCCTATGCATCATTGTGACCTCGTCCCAAATAATAAGCGATGCGATCTCAAGCGACTGGCGGTACCACACTGCTTTTTGTGAAGCCACAACCTTTACCTTCTTCAAGGGTGAGGGAATCCCCAAGCGTGAGTGCGCGGTTCTACCACCCGAGCAATATTGAGGTCGCAACACTGGATGTTCTTGTTCCCACAAAGAATCTTGTTCTCGACCACGTATAGTAGCGAGTAGGGCTCTATATAGATAAGTCTTTCCTGTTCCGCCAGTCCATCCACAAAGAACAACCCCCTTTCCCGCTATCAACAAAGACTCATAATCTCATTGTAGGCGACTGCTTTGCTCCTCGATTAAGGTCTTTGATAGTTCCAAGTCATCGCTGCTTGCCCGAAGATTAGTCTCCTCAATAATCTCTCTAGGAATGCCGCTATATGGGTCATATGTGTCGTCGATCTTAGGAAGTGGAAACTTATGTATCTCCTTGTTCATTGATTCTAAAAAAATTACGAATATGTATGAGGACCATCTCGCTCCCATCGCGTAGCTAGACTGGTTTGTGCGCCTATAGTCCTCGACATTGCATCCTTGTGCTTTTCCCCGCAGCTCTTTCACATCACTTTCGGCTCACAAAATACCAAGATTGTTGCAAAGAGGCTTCGCAGGTGCAAATGGCATCATCCACCGAGTAGCTTCAAGAAGACACTCGTGTAGTGTGTTGTCTCGCTTCAATAAGGCCCTTTTTTTACTCGTAGCTTCACGAAAAGTTGGTAGGACTCGCCGTAAACCGTCATTAGATCGGTGAAGGAGGTCGCACGGTACATGGTTCGGAAGAAGCCTGAGGTAGTAACGTTCCCCTTCGGCTGGATTGGCAGATACAACTCTTCCGATCTGTCTTAAAGCATTCTTTTGTTTCCTCCTAATCCATGTTTTGCTTTGTGAGTCCCACCTATAGTACTCAGGAAAGTCCCGATATAATATACCACGGGCATGTTCGGATGTGTTGTTCCTCTCGGCAGTCGCTATAAGCATCGAACTTTCAACACTGGACGGTTAAGCACTCTTCAAACACCCTGCGGGTAAAATGACACCATGTGCATGCCGGAAGATGAGAGCCGCAACCGCAACACCGAAGGGGGACCTATCACTTAGGTCAAAACCATATATCCTCCACAAGGCTTCTGGAGGAGTTACCCATCTAGCATCCCTATACAACTTGATCTCGTCGATGTTTCCTTTATTATTCTCATTGGCACCCTCTCTCACAGCAACAGACGCGCGGTCATGACCCTTGTGAATGTACTTAAACAAGTACTTGACAGACTTGATGCTCGCACATGCCTCAACATTGATGTGGCAATTGAACAGACGTAGGAGGTACGGGTTGTAAGGGACGACCCACCTATTGTCAAGGTCATGGCCGCGAACCTTCTCTTTTCTACCATCATCACATCGTCGGTAAACTGGGTACGAATCCTTGCCATGTAATGTGGCATCACAGAAAGGTCGCGGGTAATGATTCCTGCAGTCTTTACGGCCCTTTGTGCATGGGCAATTACGATTAAGTTCTCCACAAGGGCCATGCATCATATGCTTTGTAACCATTTTATACACTCCGGATATTTCTTCTTGTCTGGGAGCTCAGCTGAGATGAGAAGGTCATACTGCTCTGGGCACGTGATCTTGTACTTTCTATCCATGATCAGCAAAAAATGTGCGTGTGGTAGTCCCCTCTTCTGAAACTCCACTACATACACGTGTGCACGAACCTTTCTAAGGATGTCCTTTTTGAGCAACTTGTCCTTAAGCTCTTCTAATTTTGCCCTAAAGACCCGATCAATGAGATCCGGACGGTCCCCTTTGTTTGTCCGGGGTATAGCTCACGTGTGATCTCATCCCACTTTGGATTACATGTCATGGTTAGGAAGATGTCGGTTTTCCAAACCTCCGCACGAGCGCCATGGCATCCATGTACCTACGCTTCATGTCCCTGGACCTCCAGATAAACGATGTCGGCATCACCGTCCTCTTTCCAACAGCTTAAACGATCGCTCCTCACCCGATGCGGGCTATCAACCAATCCTTGGTAGAGGTCAGCCCTAATCTCCGCTTGATGATTGCGTATATAATCCAATCGAGAACTCTCAATTTTTATGTACTTGTCCACCGCAAACCGTTGGAAAAGACGTTGTCCATAAAGTATGGGATTAAAGATTCCCGGCGTATTTGGAACTTGTAGCAAGTAGTAGTCACGCATTTAAACACATAAATGTCCCGGAGATTCTACAAAAAAAAACAAATATGGTATTAGAGTCGTTTCTAGGATATCGGTTTTGATATTATACATGAAAGGGATATGGGTATAAACAAACCCCGCTTCTTCATCCTGCACCACTTCGAGCCTTACGCAGGCACGAGCTACGTTGACATCCTCCATGCTAACATCTCTTTTTGGGATATCCATATGCCAACCAAGCTCACCATTAGGAAAGAGTAGTGGATATGAAAGAGAATCATAGCACCCATGATATGATCGGATGCCATGGTCGCTTCTATCTTTCCCATGCAGAGAACACTTGCTTTGAACCCGACCAAGGAGTTCACTACCCTCGATCCAAACAAAGCCACCCACCTCTTGAAAGAATCGGCTGTTGTATGTCCTTTGGTCCACGATCAAGGTTAAGCTCGAGGCAATAGTCGTCCAGGTTGTTCGGCGACCCATACTTCTCAAACGTTGCGAGTACGGGTTGTTACGAAGGATGGCCACCAATGCATCTATAACTTCGTATCTTTTTCATATATCTCTTCCGCGACACCTTCGCATCGATGCTTGAAGGGACGGATCATCATCATAAAAGTAAAGCTCAAGATGCCCGGGTACCTTACCATCTTCCGTCCCCCAAATGACCTTACATTGTGATAGATCATGCCATGTGCACGGAAGGTATATATGCTTGGGTGTGCGCCATATTAGCAAAGAGTACCGCCGAGGCGACAAAAGAGAGGGAAGTGAAAGAGAAGTGACCATTGAAAAACCTAATATTCTTACGAAAGTGCCTAGCATCTCGCGGTCGGAACTTCGTATAAAGCCTAATGAGCCGGTGCGGTACAATCGGGTCACTCGGCTTGATCTTTCCGCTACGGCAATGTAACCCGTGTGGGTTCTTTGGGAAACCTCTTCGCACCGCAATCGCGGCAATTAGGGACATGTTGTAGCATGTGTGTCTTTGTAGGCATGTTACTATACACCTTTTCATACGGGTCGTACTTCAGGGTTAGAAGTCGTGGTCGTCATCGGAGTATCACTTTGGACATCGTCATCCGATTCCTCTAATGTAATGACATAGAAACAAAAAAAATAAAAGTTAGATAATGGAGTGGTTGTTTAGAAAGGTATTCGGTATTTGATACAAGTACCTTGCCCAAAGAAATAGGTACCCCTCATCCTCTTCCTCGTCATCTTCAAATATGTCGCCCTCATCATCATCTCCGTGACCGTCATAGTGTCATGAGACATTACGGCCTTGGGCAACAATAAAGGAAAGCAAACACTATATAGAATGTTAAAAGTGGTGCAAATTACGGTGTCATCAAATAATGGTTGTTCGGGCATAGCCGATGCATTTTGATTGCTTGGTCCAATACTTACTCGTCAACCATGTAATGGACATGTTTGAGATAGGAATAAAGTTGTTTCGTGACATTGAAACAAGAAATTAAAGGTTAGATAATGGTGGTTGTTTAGAAGCGTATTCGGTATTTCATCCAAGTACCTTGCCCAGCAAATAGGTACCCCTCTTCCGGTTCCTCATCATCTTCAAATACGCCGCCCCCCCATCATCATCTGTGACCATCATAGTGTCATGAGACATTATAGCTTGGGTAACAATAAAGGAAAACAAACACTATATAAAATGTTAAAAGTGGTGCAAATTACCGTGTCGTCAAATAATGGTTGTTCGGGCATAGCGGATGCATTTTGATTGCTTGGTCCAGCGTCTTCTATCAACCATGTAATGGACATAATTGACAAGGTTAGATAAACATGTGGATGTCAAAAAGTTATTCTCAGTATTTTTACAAATACCTTGCCTAGCGAACATGTATGCCTCATCTTCTTCCTCATCATCCTCAAAATGCCGCGCTCATCATCGTCTGCGTGATCGTTGTAGTGCCACGAGCTATTACAGCTTAGGTGAAAATAATGGATAGAAAATACCATAAAGAATGTTAAAAGCAATGCAAATTACGGTGTCATCAAAACATAGTTGGACAGGTGTAGCTGATGCATTTTGATTGCTTGGTCCAGCATCTGTTGTCAACCACATAATGGACATGATTGAGTTAGGGGGGCATTGTTTCATGTTAAGGACCGAGGGAACTGAGGTCAGGTTATTTACCATTGTTGGTCACAATTGACTGAGGCAAGGGCGTATTTTCATCATCGAGGTCCTCATGAGGTGGAGGAATATAAAGAGGTGTTGCACTGGATGACTTTGGGATAACCATATCATTGGATTTTGTCGTGGACCCAGGAGCTCCAGATGCATCCACAATGGGCCACACAATCTTAGGACTGAATAACGGGTTCTCTATAGCGATAGAGTCCGAGTGTAGCGTTTGCTTTCGCACCTCAGTGAATTTTTGTGAGACAATTTCATTGCCTCCTTGCGATTGGGTTCTGTATTATGCAACCTTTGGGCGCTCACGCCTTGCCTGTCTCTGTTCAGGCGTCATATTTTTGTACCTTTCCATGTCGTAGTTACTCTTTGATGTCCTTTTGCACACATGTTTCGGGCTCATCTATCAATGCAATAAACATAATGTGATCGTTAGCTTTATTGAGACAATTTTACAATATTATTGTGGTGCTGATAGGAATCGTTAGTATGAAGCCAACCATCTGTTTCATCAGGATCAATGTTTTCCTTATTCGATGCAGCCACGTCATCTACAAAAGTTACACATTTCACACATATATAGATATGTAAGATAAAAATGAATGCTATCCATCACTACATAGCAATCTCAAAATGTTAGGATTCATGTGTTACAATTGCTAGTTCCAATAAGATGTTGTTTTCTATGATGATAGGCATCACGTCGTCTCTTATTAATTGTATCCTTTTGGTCTTGCCACCCATCACGGCGTTTCTTATTAATTGTATCCTTCTGTTCTTGCCACCGAGCTCTATCCCTTTCCCTCTTACGTTCTTTAGCATTGACTGCAGTCAAATTTGAATTAATGCAAGATGACATCCACATAGTACATACCAATATTCAGAACAATGTTGCATTATATTACCTTGTTTGTCGGTGTTAGTCTTGTCTCCCAATGGTGCACGCGAATTTTTTTTTCCATTATGCCAATCTATAATAGAAATAGGCAATTGTTAATATAATTACAATTAGTGCTTAAAGCACACAACTTAATTACAATTAGTGCTTAAAGCACACAACTGAATATAATGTACCAAGCAAATGCCATAGAAAAAAAAGCTGATGATCCAACTTGCATGATAGATCACAAATGGAATTAATTAAGGCATTGAATCATCTCATCCTACAACAGCTATTAGGCGCCAGGTAAAAACTACACCATGCTTGCTTGCAAATGATAGATTTCTAAAATCAAAACCTGGTATTTTTCTGGTCATAGCACATGCATTGTTCTCCTACAGTAAGCACAAACCAGGACTTTTTTCTTTCACTTAACAGGAGAGAGAAATAAAGTAGAAGCTCCATATTATGAACTGGCATGATCAAATACATGTTAGGAAATAAAGTATTGAAAGTTTTCATCTCATGAACTGGCATTACCAAATAAATTATTCATCATTTTGTTCAAAAGAAAAAAAAATTCTGATCTGTGTTAAGAACCATGCACTTTGGAAGTATTCGCGATCTAAAAACAAACATTTCTGAACTTTGGAAGTATTCGCTGATCTAAAGAACAAACATTTCTGATTGGTGTAAATTAGAGAAGTAATTGTCGCACTTGAAATTAGTCTACTTTTATTTAGAACACAACAAATAGAGTCTATTCTTATGACTCACCTTGGTAGCCTGGAATAGAGGAGCCATGCTACACGATACTTCAGTTTTCCATTCCTCTGTGTAAGAAGAGAACATAGGCAATCTCAAAAAGCATTACAATGAGCCTATTTGATTTGTGTGACCAGTGAGTGTAAATTAGAAAGTTCCTTTCACATGTGTCAACAAACTTGTATTTGATGACAAATCGGCGATCTCAGTGTCGAAGCATTAATCTTTATGGCTATGAGCTAATTGTAAAAATAAACAGCAACTATAGGTACAGTTGTACAGAGGTCTGCCAAGTACTAAGTAAACTTTTCCTTGGTTGTTGCAAATTGCAATGATGAGGGCTGCCCAGTGTTGCCTGCAGCAAACTTGTAGAAGATCTAGGCTCTTCAGAAGTTCAGATTAATTTCCACAACTATGTTTTGTGCCTCTTAGATCTCAAATATATGTAGCTGCGCTACTTGTTTCTACATTTGTCAGAATATACATGGTTCACGCATTGCCAAAGTACATAAACAAAGGTCAAGATTGGATTTCTGCAGACAGTACAAACCGCGTGCCCTAACTTGATGACTCCAGTCCCATTGGAGTTCATGTGCAGTACTCAAGAAAGCACGTGTGTTACGCATCAAATAATTTTAAAGGAGTATACTTATCTAATTTGATAGAAGTTGGCACAGAGGAAGAGACAAAAAAAGCATCTGCACTTGAGACTTGCATCGAAGCAAACAGAAAAATTAACCACTGCATGTTGTCATTTTGTCATTACTTAATACGTGAGATCGTCTGAGTGCATCTTGAAGTATGTATGATGTAAAAGTCCAATCAAGTATATAAGTTTTCCAATCAAGCCATACAAGCTAAAAGACATTGTCTACAACATTGATGCACGTGCATTTTAGGCTAATTCAGTACTAATTGCATGAGAAAAAAACTTGTGGTTTTTTTACTCCAAGAAAATAGAAACAAATCGGGCCAGTTAACTCTGGGAGCCTTGGAATCTGCAGTGCTCGGTAAATTTAGGCCCCCCAACCATGTTCCTGTTTGCAAGGATGAAA
Organism: Hyparrhenia diplandra; assembly: GCA_015847255.1. Taxonomy (NCBI): domain Eukaryota; kingdom Viridiplantae; phylum Streptophyta; class Magnoliopsida; order Poales; family Poaceae; genus Hyparrhenia; species Hyparrhenia diplandra. The sequence continues at coordinate 50,002 of JADLZK010002871.1, read as the reverse complement.
GACCACCAAAAGTATACATATTTTACCCATTTGGTCAACGCAACGTCAGGCACTGCATGGTTTCAGCTATAGAGATGATTCAGAACTCGAGCAATATCAAAGACCATCCCTGTGCAAAGCTTCAAGTAAATTTTTATGTAACTGTGCTCCAGGCATATGTTTGTTGTTTTTGGTATAGCAAAGAAAGTCAAGCTATGCTAGTACAGATCATCTACCGGTTGTAAATTTTCCATGATAATAAACAGCAGTTCCTTCATTCAGGAACAACCACTGCAGATCTATGGATGTCAGCAATATTCAGGCTCAGGAGCTATGCATGGATCCGGCGTTCAGACAAAAGGAAACCTTCCGAAAAGGATAAAGAATAGGTAAAGATTATATGCCACACCCGATCGAAACTAACAGGCCACAAGCAGGAGAGGTTAGGGAGAGAGGAGATGATGAACCTGGATCGGAGCGTGGTGGCCACGGTGCTATCGGCGGTGCTAGATTCCGTCGTCGTCGGTCATGACATGCAGTTCACCATCTTCGATCGATCTTCTCGTTTGCGAGCCTTTGTTGCGGCGGCCTCTCAGCGTCGTGCGTGAAGAGGGAGGGCGTGAGCGGAGGTCGACGGAACGGCGGCGGCGCGATGACGAGAGACGAAGACTTGCAGCAGAAGCTGCTGCCGCAGGACGAAGTTCTCGGGCCCGGCGATGCGTGGAGGAAGAAGGGAGCCGGCGATGCGGATCCGTCGACCGCTGCGTGGGCGAGAGATGCGCGGGCGCGGCGCAGCGCGTGGGGGCGGGCGCGAATCGCCGGGCGGGTCTGGAGCGTGCGTGCCCGCGATAACTGTCCGGTGTCGGCCGCACTCGTACCTGCCTGTCGCGGCGACGGCGTTGGCGAGCGCGTCCCTGGTTGTCGCGGCGGCGGCGAGCGGGAGGTGAGCGGCCGGGCCGGCGGCGTGGGGTGTTGGGGGATTCGCCGGGCGGGTGTGAGCGAGCGAGCGAAAAAGAACTGCCTGGGACGAGTGCGTGGGGGCGTACGTGAGCAGACTCCGGGCGGGCAGGGGCTCGGGCGAGTGTCGGTTCTTCTTTGACCGACGCGTGACCGGGAAGTGGTAGGAATTCCGCGCTCGGGGGCAGTTAGGTATGGACGGCGAGCGAGCGACGAAGCCGGGTGGACTATTCAGAGCGAGCGAGCGACGAAAGCCCGGGGACGATTTGTTTTCCTTCTTTTTGTAGTACAGATTTGAAAATTTTATGGCAAGATTCTGCAGCCATATTATGATCGCTTGCCAAATTTTAGAATTTTCGGACACCTTTAAGATATTATTGTTTTTTTTTTGTTGAGGTCATCAAAATACTTAAAAGTATCCTACTTGGGTGCCAACCTCCAAGAAATTTAATAACCGTCAAGGAAAGTATAATTTACTTGATGCTTTATAATACTGCCTGTGAAAGTGATTTTGATCAAGCATCTTCGTCGCCTCCAGCTTTGTTCTCGGTTTGCCGCCGGCCAGAGGAGCCCCAGCGGCCGACTAGTGCTCGGTAGTCCACGTCCCTGAGGCGCAGCAGCAGGTACAAAACAATCCCGGTGATGAACCCCAGCGCGGCGCCGCTCGAGCCCGTGAGCGAGACGCCGGCGCAGATAAGCATGACGAAGGACTCCTCCTTGGTACCCATGTCGCGCGACGCCATGGCGAGCTCGATCCCGGAGAAGAGCAGCATGACGCCCAGTATCCCGATTGGGAACTGCCCGAGGATCGTCACGAACGAGTTCCCGAACACGAGCCCCAGGGCCAGCTTCCCGATGGCCAGGAACACCACGGACGCGCCGCTCCGGCCGCCGAACCGGTACTGCCCCGCCAGACCGCCCGCGCCGTGGCAGCACGGCATGGCGCCGAACCAGCAGCCGACGAAGTTCATGAGGCCGACGCTCACCGACACCCGCGCCGGCGAGCTCGGCCCGCTCCGGGAACAGATCCGACGAGAGCTTGCACACCGCGATCACCGAGTTGAGCACGGACAGCGGGAGCTGCGGCACGGCACCTTCCCAGAACCCGACCTTGAAATCGTCCCAGGTGATCCCGACGATCTGCAGAGGCGCCGGCCCGAAGCGAAGGCCTCGCAGAATCGACGGGTCACGCACGAAGCAGAGCACGAGCCCAAGCGCGAACACGATGAGCGCCGCCGGAACGCGGCTGCAGGAGCGACGGCGGCGACGGACCACCGCGCCGTCGTCGCTGACGCCGACGTCCTCGTCGTCGCCAGAGCCGGTGGCGAGGATGATGAAGAGCAGCGCGGCGAGCGCGAGGACCAGTCCGTCGAGGCCGAGGAGCGGGCGCGCCACGGCGGTGGAGGCGGAGGAGGAGGTCGAGAAGTCCTGGGCGTAGCGGACGTACTTGATGGCGGTGAAGGCGAAGGAGAGGCCCTGCGAGAGCTGGACGCCGCGCACGACGGGGAGCGGGAGGAGGCGGTAGATGAACATCATGAGTCCCGTGGCGCCGAGGAACAGCAGGACGGCGGCGACCGCGAGCCCCGCGGCCATGATCTGCGGGACGGTGAGGTGCGCGGAGGAGAGCGCGACGGCGGCGATCGACTTCATGGGCTGCACCGGCATCGGGATGCCGAAGAGCAGGCCCGTGGCGAAGTTGTAGAGCGCCGTGAAGATGAGCGTCGTGCCGAGGTCCAGGTGGGACGCCAGCGACAGCGCGAGCACGATCGGGATGTAGGTGCCCAGGTCGCCCACCGCGCCGCCCAGCTCGGACCACACGGATGTGTTGAGGCGGATGCTTGAGGGGAGGAAGCCGAGGCGGCGGCCGCCGCCCCTCGCCGGGGGGAGGAGCGGGTCTGCGGCGGCGGACGCCATGGGTCGTTGGCTCGTTGCAACGACTTCCTATCCCTGGGGATATTTCCCGGCCTCTGCACGTCTCTGTGACCGGTGGTGGTATCGCTGGATGGTTGCGTTGCGCTCCGGCGGCTTCGCCACTTGAGCTATAAAAATACTGCGCGGCTTTCTGTTTGAAAGAATATAGCACAAAGATGCGATCTTGATGCTCTTTATTTAATACGATGATAGTGATGTTTGATGTCAGAAAGCAGTTATTTATTTAGATTGTAGGAGTACATAAACAATGCCAAGTGAAGCCCAGATTCACTTCAGGTCCTACTGTATGCTCCAATGAACTCCGTGGGACTCGGAAACAATTTACAATTATAGGAGGGAGTAAAAACAGTCTGCTGTCTTTTTCTCCAGATTCCAAAAATGTGAGATCTTTGTGAATGACTTTTGGGATGTTGTAGGGCCGAGACTTTCTTCTGTTCCTTTGGGCCCAAACTGTACGATATGATGCTGTGCGCCAACCAATTGTACCCTGTGGCATCGAGACTGCTTCATCATCGTTGGGCAATGGCTAATCTTTAACGTGGACGTGTCAAGCGGCTCTTGAAGCTGCCAGAGGGGCAAGTTAACGTTGCGTGGCCACTGGGGCACTTATGTCACGTGCTGACTGCGTGATACCATGACTTGCGTGGTCACCGCGAACACCATTCCAGGAGCCGTAGCTGTTTGGTGTATCCTTCTTCTCTTGATCTTCTCCGCGGCACCTTTCTATCGTGTCGATATCATTGTCGCATATGGAGTGATCGTGATGGAATTTTACTCGCCGTCATTATTACCGTTTGGATTCCTCACCCACTGGATGTGCATACTTGTGGCAGTGCTTTGCAAGACTGATTAAGGAGAGGATAAATATACAACCACCTCTTAACCAGTATTGTCCTAGACACTAAATATGAAGTCACTCTGTTTTTAGCTATTATTTGGATACAATAACATTAAACGGGACAAATAGTCAATTAAACAAAGTGAGTTGCTATAGAAAAAAAAGGTGGGATTTCAAGCGGCGATTCTAGCCACAGGATCTAAAAACGGATGCTCCGGATCGGGTCGGGCTCTTTGCTCATCTTCTTCCTCTCACCACCCTCTCGTTTCCGCGCTCCCCCGCCACTAGCCACCACCCTCTTCCCCTCACAGAGTGAACAAAATCTTTTATAGGAGGGACAATAATCGAGGGGAGGAGATGCTTGCCGGGGTGCAGCCCCCCGGGGAGGTCGCCGGCGGGGAAAGGCAGGTCGTCGGGTGTCGGTGCAAGCGGGGGGGCGTCGCCTGAGCTATCCCTGAATTTCGACAGGTCTATCTGAAAGGTGTTAAATAAAACACGTTGTCTTAGAGGGTATTTTGAGAAAGCTTACTATCTAAATCAGACCTCGTTTACTAGATCTTTTCATTCTGCAACGACTTTTTAATATCTCTTATGCACACTTTAGAGAGCCATTCTAATTCTTTGGGTGCGTTTGGTAGAAATCTTGTATAGACGTTTCTGGCTCGGATTTTCTTAAGAAGCGTTTCGGCTGATGAATCCAATCATTATATTTTGCCATTTGTCCAGTATATTGGATTCTAATTCTCGCAAAAGCAAATTATTAAAATTATACAAACAAAAATGTACTTCAAAAAATTTTTAGAACTTTTCGGGGACGTTTGATCGCTGAGAGCACTCCATTGCAAAAACTGTTTGGTGCCACGTTTCATCACAAGTGTTCCAGCCATCCATGCGCATCCTTAATCTTTCACTAACGGGAAATCAGCCGTAGAGGATGGCTACATTTGGTCCTCACTAGTACTCGTTCGTCTTATAGTGACGACGAGTATTTGATTGTTGCCAAAATCACTGCTGCTACGCACAAACCTTACTGTTGCCGTTGATCCCCCGCCCGATGCGGGCATGCGTTACCTCTACTTCGCCCCAACTCACACCATGCCCACCCTCTCCGCCACCCACTCCTCACTCACCTCGATGATCTCCTCACGGGCCCACCGCGGATATCCACAATTACATCAAAATCCACCTTGGACTCCATTGTGGCGGGCCGCTCGTCAAATTCCTTTGTGTCACCCTGCATATGACATGCCCTACGCCGCGGGTGTTCGGCCAATATCCCAACCCAACACGCCGTTTCGGAACTGCATGATCGAGGGTACACCAACCACGCGCCGGGCCGCTATGGCGACGCTCGACCATGCTTTGGAGAGGGTTCCCATGGCGATTCTGATGGTTTGTGGTCTATGTGCACCGCTTTCCAACCGGCATGGCGAAGCTCTTTGAGACGCAGCCCATGCCATGGTTCGGAGAGATTGGGTGTGCGTAAATTGTAGTCATGTCATGGTCTTGTTAATCTTTATGGGACTTTTAAAAGGGGCACTTGATATGGAAGGAAGGTTTTTATGGAAATGAAGAATGAGAAAAGATGTATGCCTTGGAAGTCGATGATTTCAGCTTTATGCAAAATGTGGTATGTGGGATGATGCTTTGAGGTTTTTAGTAAAATGAAGGATGGGATTAATCCCAACAAAGTCACCATTATTAGCCTGATTTCTGCTTGTGGGCACGGAAAGGCTGTTGACAAAGGCCGGTTGTATGGTCCAAATGTGAGTATGGCATTGAGCCCTTGATACGGACATAGGAAATGCAGCCATTAGCATGTATGCGAAATGTGGGTGCATATCGATGCTCCAAGTATTTAGGGCTATTCCCGTGAGAAGTACTAAATCATGGAACATACTATGATTGATGGATTAGGCTACAAAATCGAGAGGCATAAAGAAGCTTTGAGTTCATGTTTCAAGAGATGAGATCAATAGCCATAACTCCTGTGCATTAACACTTGTAAGTGTCTTGTCGGGATGTGCTCAGCTTGGTGATCTCCGTAGAGAGGATATCCACAATTATATAAAAAATCATGGGATCCATTGTGGCACCCTCCTTACAAATTCTTTGATTAATACATATGCCAAATGCGCGGCGATATGGCAGCAGCTAACGTGGCTTTCCGGACTATGAAACAAAGGGATGTTGTTTCATGGACAACTATGGTTTGTGGTTATGTGCATGGGCGTCAATTTACGGCGACTTTCGAATTTTTGAAGAGATGAAGAGTGCAGAAATTGTAGCAACTTTTGGCACATTTGTTAGTCTACTCTACGCATGTTCACAGCTTGGGCACTTGATAAAGGAAGGGTAGATTCACTCTTATATAGAAGAGAAGAATGTGAGAAAAGATGTATGCCTTGAAAGTGCCCTGTCGACATGTATGCAAAATGTGGTTGGATCGATTTTGCTCTCAAATATTTAGTAAAAAAGCATCATAGGCAAACCATCACATGGAATTCTATGATTGGAGGGTTTTCAAGCAATGGACACGTCGGAAAGAAAAAAAAAAAAACCAACTCTTCAACCAAATGCTAAAATTTGGACAGCCCAAAAGCCGATGGCATTACTTTTAAACGTTCTTGGTGCTTGTGCACATGCCGGAATGGTTAATGAGGGGCTCCAACACTTCTATTCCATGTCAAGCTTTACAATTGCCCCGATATCCTCCACTATGGTTGCATAGTAGACCTCCCCAAGTAAAGCTGGGCTACTAGAAGAAGCATTTGAGTTAGTCAAGAAGATGCCAATAGAGCCTAATCCTGTAATTTGGGGTTCACTTCTGTCAGCTTGTAGGTTTCATCCCAAATTGATTTGCCTGGAGGTTGGGCAACACATAATTACCCTAGCTCCTGCGGATGTAGGGGGCAGGTGGCGGATCCAAATTTACGCACTGAAGGTCGCCGGTGGGATGATGTACGACGGAGAACAGATGGGAAGCGGGGCGCGAACCCCGGCGGTAGCTCCCTCCTGGTAGAAACATTCATAATATAGTTTAGCAAGGAATATGATATCTGCCTGTAATACCTCCTGACAGGAGCAATGCTAACCAGTGTAGTTTCGATCTACTGGGCATGAGACCACACATTTCTATTTCCATTGACCTGTGCACATGTGATTATTATTCTTGTATTATTTTGGGCTCAACACTGCATAAAACTTGACACTGATTTCATTCTATCATTGGTTCGGTTCTCAACCTTAATTAAAACTTAAAATAGGAATGTACCAATGTAAGAACTTTTATACATGTAATACACTGAACTTGCCCTGAATTGTTGCAATTTTATTGCCATGGCTTACATTTGTAAACTCTACAGGATGAGTCAATGGTTGGCATCCATACACTGATGTTGATGCAGAGCACAAATCAGCTACCGTGTTAATGTGCTTATAATATAAATGATATTGTAACTAAGGTAACTTTTATGCCTTGGCATGGCCATGTTGAGTCTAGGGTTATATAATTTACTGGCAAAATGGCAGGATGACAACCAGTTCAGTTTTTGAGGTTATACATATGAAGCTCAGATAATTTTATTGGCAAAAATAGGAAGATGACAAGTGGTTTAGTTTTTTTTGAGAATTGTTGCGGAGCAGCACAAAGTGCAGAGCCACCAGCCGGATGGTGTCGGGTCTGGTTCAGTGGCACCTGAAGGTCTTGTGTTCTATACCAACTGATACATCTTGGTTTGCTTCATCATGCTATTTGGGTGGGGGGTGGGGGAGACATACAGTTATCTGCAATTGCATTGGGTACAAAAGCTTCATATTTCCTGATCACTCAATTTTATCTAAAATGTCTTGCTAGGTATGGGATTTCCTGATCATGAAGTTCACCAAATGGTTACATGTGCACCCCATGGATATCAGGTTAGATTACATGGCCTACATATCCACATATAGATTACATTTTTCCCTGGGATGTCAGTTTTTCTAAAAATAGGATTTGTATTGTTTTTGCTAATGCATTTATTACTGCCATGCTTTTTATTTGTTCTTTTCAGTTTATTGCTAATTGCTATATGATGCCTCAATACTCTGTAGTATACAATGGATGCTTCAGTGCTTTTGGCATTACTATGAGTCACGCTGTGTATGCTCATGTCAGATAATAAAATATGAGCTGTGGCAATCATACCTGCTGAAGATTGAACCTCACATGGTTTGGGTGTTTGTGCTGTGATGCCAACATTTTTAGAAAAAAGAATGACCTTATCCATCTAAGATGGCCGACAACCGATGATAACTAAAACATATATACATCTACATGATGCACTGCCATTGCCCCATGAAATATGTATTATAAAAAATATGCTCTCTGATTAAACCCGCCAGTGTTCAGTAGCTCCATACAGCTGCTTGCTGTTAAGCTTCAGAGGAACTAATCCATGAGTACTTTTAGTAATGTGTCGTATATATTTTTTAGAGCAACCTCCATAAATATTTTCTATTAGAGCATGCTAATTTAAATAATATTAAATGTAGCACTCAAGACTGTTGTTTAAACTTTCAGTTCATGCCACTTTCTTCGATAGGTGCTCGCTCCTAGGCAAGTTCCTGCCATCGCTCTTAACTTCTACTTTGAATCCTATGTTTTTTTAGTTTCCATACCACCTTCAGGAAGTGTGGGGCTTATGTGCTGCAGCCAGTAATTCACACCAGTGCCAAAGACATTTTTGTCTCATCAAGGTGCCCATGTTTGTGTGGCAGCCTCAATATAATATTTATTTTTCCTAGATCAGTTCAGGTTTCATAGTATGTGACTGAGATTAGTTCAGAGCCTCTTTACACCAATTTTGCACATAGCTTCCTAATTTCTCAACTGCCCACTTACCTCTTAAATATGATGCTATAGATGAAAAATGGCGCAGGCCAACAGGTTGCCATGCACAGCCAGGAACAACAAACTACAAGCCCATTGGTTCGCGAGGTTTGTGACTTTCTCCATACCTCCTTTGCAGATTCTCGTTTGATAGGTTTAGTTTCTTTTTCTTTCATTATGTCATGACCCCTAAAGCGTCAACACGAACCCGAGTAGTGTGCATAAGATTACTGACTAACCTATTCCAAGGTGATGATGGCTAATTGGTTTTTGTTCTCTTGACCTAATAAGAGAAGCTTACAACTATTTTTAGTTCTGCATTATGATTCAGTGGCCCCTCAAAATTGGCTGTACACTGAATTTGCGCGGTTTCCTGCTGGGTTTTCAAAGGAAAAAAGACTAATTTTTAATATGTAGCGGCTGAGCATTAGAGGTGATAGGAAAATGGATTTTGTAGGATGCTGAAAAGTTATTGTATCTATGTATAAGTTAACACAATCGCTCTTATGTTCTACTAAATCTTTATTTATCTGTGTATTTGGATACTAATTGGCTGTGCACCAATTTTTAGGTGTTTACTGCTAGGTTTTCAGCCAATTCCTGATGTACCATTTTGATTATCACTTCCTATGACCACTTTTTGCTTTTTTGCAACATTTATACATTTTTTCGCATCACTAGAGCTACCTCAATTTGTTGAATGTCATGCATATCTCTAATCTTTTTGTAAAGGCCATTTCTGTGATGTCTTGAAGTTAACACTCTGTACGCTTGGCAGATCCTTATAGTTAGTAGTGTCATATATATAGCTGAAAAATATTCTACAATTGACTGACATTTTCAGTAAAAAGACTGAATTAAGATATTTGCATTTTGGTCTCCATGCAAACTGCTTATCAGGTTTACTCCTGCATCTAAAAGCTCTTTTGTGTCCGTAGGATATCCTATGGTTACCAAAAAAAAAAAAAATTCACATGGTGCCTTTTCATTTTTCTTTTCTTCAGAGATACTACTGTTCTCTTTTAGTTGAAGCTATTGGCTAGGTTTAGAACATCTTTTGCATGTATTCCTATTTTCATAAAATTGCATTAGAACCAAATTTTCTCAACCTGAATGAAAACATCTCCTCAAGAACAGCTATGACTACACGATACAACTCTCATGCCTGATCCAATAAGAGGTTGCTCTGAGGTTTAGAGTTCTGACAATCTAAATTTATTTCCATGTTTTATTCTGTCTGTGTAGTTTTTTGAATTAAATAGCCGATTTATATGTTTACTAGATTTCTCTCCTTCCAGAGTTCTCCCTATACTTTTTGCTTCTTTGTCATACCATCTAAGCTTTTTTTAATTTTCTCCAGGAGGACATGACTTCAAGATGCACAAAGCTAGATAAGAGTACAGAGATTATCACAGGATCATGCTGATTTATCCCTTCCATTAACCAAATCATTGTTGTTTGTGTAGCCTAGGTGAGTCCTTTCCTCTGTATAATTGTTGTCAGGCAATCAATGATATTTCTGTGGTGAAGTCATTTTTTTGTGCCACTGCAGCTACCTACATTGCCTACTGCCTACTAACATTTTTATTGTTGTTCAGTAGTTTAATTTCTACATTCACTGTTTGCCTACACACTCAAAAAAAAAAAGGAACAACATGAGAGAACAAGAGGTTGCATATGAAACAGAAGTGATATATCCTGTACAAATCATTAATAATATGAGGTCAATAGCTGCTTTTAAAATAACCTCACCAGTCCTCCAAAAGATATTTATGAAACCACATTTTTTTTTTGCTGCTTCTAGAGACCACACTAAAGGAGTCAATGTGAAGATCTCTTGCTGGATGATATGTAATGCCATTCAAGGTTTACAACCTCTTCATCATTAGTGGAAATTTTATGTTAGTCTATTAGCCTAGGAAGTCGCTTTTAGGAAAGGTGCTGAAGACTACTTTTCTATAATCATCTCAAAATCTGAACATGTACGTTGGCTACTTGCTTATTGTGTCCAGTTGATTTGTAATTGATGAATGATTTTTCTATTTTAACTGTCCTTGTAAATACAATAAGACTCGATGCAACTATTATTGTTAGTTGGTTCCCTATCTCTTGCTGTCAGGATGGACTTTCTTGTTTTTTTTTAAAAAAAAATATAATGCTTCCGCTCATTAATGGATGTGTTGGCGCTGTAATTTACCTTTCTGTGTGCACATTACACTCTATTTGGTCCAATGCGCTAAGCAGGGCGCGCGCCTCCACTAGTACAAGTCTTTAAATAGCTGAATACTCACACTGAACAATGTTGCGAGTTCAGCTGAACTTATCTGTGCTAGCATGGATAGCCTTTTACCTTTACGTGCTTAGTAGTGGATTTATGTAAGGGGCACAAAAGTATGATAGTGGTAGGTTTATCACTGCCTACAATATTTGGAGGCACTTGGAATTTACTCTTAAAAAGAATTTGACTGAACTAAACATGCGTTGAAGAAACAACATCCACAGGAAATTTATAAGCTCTGTTTTGATATTCCGAGAAACTCAGGAATGTCCAATCCTATGCACACGACAGAACACAACTTTTAGCATTTGCCTCACGTTATGTATACATATTATTATATTCTTTTTTTAGATTGCAAATGGTATCATATAATCCTGGCTGTCGCAGGCCATGTGCTCTTATGTGCAGTGGCTGCTTACCGACTATGACGGATCCCAGATTCCCAGGCAAACCAGTCCAAGTAAGCAGCTAGAGTTACTGAATCGTGCCTGCTGGTAACTATATAAGAACTTCAAATTCACGAGGGACATGACTCTATCATTCGAATCAGCTGGAGTTACTACACTCCCTGGATAGTGTTCATGAACATAACCGAAGCTGTGACAAGAACTAAAGGAAACTGTTTGATACATATACATAATTACAGTGTAAGAACAGAATGTGCCTAACATTTACTTGATTGATTCAACATTTGCATATGTGATTAGAACTTACCGGTTGTTAAGTTATTAGGTAAGACTTGTCAAAAAAAAAAAGTTATTAGGTAAGGAACCATCAGATCTGCATGTTTCACTGTTTCAATCATGCATGATTGCTGAAGAATCATGTTTCTATCCTTAATCATTAGTAATATATTGATTTGTTATTTTTTCAGATCCCTTTTAGTTTACTTCTGTGCAACAAAAAATACTAAGGATTTTCCTTGTTTGTTCAGTTGGGTTTCTTCCATTCTGCAAACTGCTCTGAGCTCAGAACAACTCCAAATAAAATAGATGGTGACATTAGAGACAAAGCTACAATTAGTCCTGTGTACTTCACATGTAGCGTTCTACCTATTATCTCAGAAAATTCAAATTTGTTATCAGATCCCAACTTGCTAATATTTGATATTCCCAAGTTTCTGGTACTCACTTTTCAGCACTCTTTGCTGCCATAAAATGGAGTTCAGAAAATCTCCATGGATGTTATTTATTTGTTTGGCCTTGGTGGAAATCAGAGTTATTTGTCCATTATAGTATTATACTATTGTTTAGTGGGTGAAGTTTAAATTTCCATACAGTTTTAAGTCCACCATACAGTAAACAATGTTGACAAGTGTGTACATGCTAGAAGACAAATTTTAGCACCTGCAGAATCTCAGGAACTTATAATGACCGGCCGTTAGAGTCTGCATTGTCCTTTTAGTTAACGAAGAAATGGTATCATATGGTCCTAGCTGAAAAAGATGGACCATGTAGTAATTCCCTCCAGCCAATACTTACAATTTTCGACTCATATAAATCAAGGTTGACCCTCTCGCCTTATTTTAACTTTTTTTAATAAATATTATCACTTTTATATTTTTTTATTACATCACTAAAGATATTGTAATGACGTTTTGTTTGTTTTATAATTTACATAAAAATTTAAATAAGACGCAGCTAATCAAAACACAGCTTTTTATACGGTATAAAAAAGCTGCAAGTAAAAGTGAATCCGGAAAGATTTCCTAGTGGCCACTCATCTGTCATGGAACAGCGTTTGAAAACTGCAAGTTAAGATGGAGTCACCGAATTGTACCTGCGTTGCTATTACCACAAAGAATCTTCAATCCACGATTAACATAGTGTTTGCCACGATTAACATAGTGTTTGCCGGCGCAGTCAGCAGATGTTCTACATCCTTTCTACAGAAGGCGAAAAGAAGGCGAACGGTTGCATTCTGGCTTCATGCTCCTACGAACAAAGCCCTTAAGTCTGTGCTGTGGAGAAATATTGCTGAACAGAGTTAGGACTGAGCCCAAAAGTGAAGTGGTGTAAAATGACCCATGCAGAGAGGGAGAAACAAAAGGAAAAAAAAAAAAAAATGAAACAAAAAAAAAAAAAAAAAAAAACGAAAAATGAAAAAAAAAGAAAAACGAAGAAAAAAAAAACAAAAATGGTTCCATGCAGGTCTCGAACCTGCGACTTTCGCGTTATTAGCACGACTATGGGTCCCACACTGATATTTCCTCTCTCTCCCATCGCGCAGGCTCTCTACCCTCGCCTCGTCGCCTGGCAAGCGCCGCCCCGCCGGGCGCGCAAACCGGCGGTCTTCACCCGCCGCGTCGTCGCCGTCGCATCCCCGCGCCGCTGCCCGTCAACTGCCGTCGCCCCTGACCCTGCGAGATCCGGCCCCGTCAATTGCCGCCGCCCCGTCAACTGCCACCGCCCCAACCCTGCGAGATCCCGATCGGCAGGAAGGGGAAAAGGACGACGCCCGGCGTGCTCATCGCGGCGGAGTAGCTAGCTCGACGCGGCAGCCGCGACTTCCTACGCGTCCTCCCGGCTGTGGCGAGACAGGGTCGACGGCTGTGGCGAGGAGGCGCTCTTGAGCCACCGAACTGCAGAAGCCACCTGAGAGACCGGCGAGGTCTCGAGGTCGACGAACCGCCGCACATCTCGGCAGGGATGCGGCCGCCCTCCGCGTCGCCCTCCACGGCCGCGGCACGACGCAGCCTCGCCACAGCCGTCGACCTGTCCGCACCAGGCAAGCCACGTCGAGCAGAAGCCACGACCTTGCCTCCTCGCCGCCGGGATTTCTCAGGCCACCGGATTGAGCGCCGCCGCTTTGAGCCCTGCCCTGCACGAAGCCCCTGACGTCGGCCATCTTGCGGCACAACCGTGCGTTGTCGAGTTCGGACGTCCCACGGACGTGCTTGACGACGAGGCGCTCGATAGACTGCTGGAAGACGGCGTCGGACTCGGCGTTCAGGGCGCTGATGAGACTCGCCCGTGAGCAGCAAGATGCGTCCAGAGCGATGGAGGTCGGGAACGCGGAGGAGGTGAGCGCGCGCGTGTCCGGCGGCAAAGCGTGGCAGGCGGGATGGCGGCTCGGCGGCCGAGGTGGCGGCAGGATGGTCAGCAGACCGAGGACACAGCGTCGCCCGGCGCCGACGCCTACGCGCACCTGCTCGCGCTTCGCTGCTCGCACCGGGCCAGAAGCGGAGGATCGGTGCGACCTCATCCGCTGGAGGCCTCCTCGCGGCGGCCGCCGCTTCGCAGCGCGCTCGCCATCCCTGGACCAGCGCGAGAAAGCGCCTGCGCCGCCGCGCGGCGTGTCGTGCGGCCGCATCCTGCTCCGCCGCGAGGCGAAGCTCGTTGCCGATCCAAGTCAGTGTCGTAACTTTTGTTTGTGTTTCCTTCCTGACAAATAGGGTCTTGTGATATTTGTTCCACTCCAGCTCGTGATGAGCACCCAAATTTAAATTTGCGTCGCGTCTCGCAAGTGAGGGCTAATTTAAGCGCCAAACAGCCGGTAGTGCGCCAACCAGCGTGAGCTAATAGGCCTGATTACTCCCGTCTTACTTCGCCATCTATATTACAAATAAACATGCGTCTTGATCGACCCTCGCTGCGCCCTGCGCGCTCTTGTTGGCAATCAGTCTGTGTCGACCGCTGGCTCTGGGGTAACAACGGGCGGGTGGTACTACGGATCAGTGCGGCCGCGCGCGTAGCCGCGTCGTCCAGCCGGGGCCAGGGCAGACGGACGCACCACCCTACACATGGACACGCACACAGGTATTGGAGTCGGAAGGCTGTGCGCGCCTGAACGTGCCGTGGTCCACGGCGCTCGCTTCAGAGCGCAGGGATCCGGCCCCGCGCTCGCGCCAGTTGCGTGACAGCCAGCTCCCAACCCAGCCACCCGTCCCGTCCGTCTGCCATGCGTACCCGCCGCCACCGGGGAGGAGTAGGGGAGCGCGCCGCGCATCGCGTCGTCGACCGGCACGTGAACGGTGGTCCGCTCCCTGCTAACCCTCCTGCTCATTGCGCTCACCCCTCATGCCTCGGTGCCGCTCTGCGTATGTACAGTACGTCTAGTAGAGCTAGTACGGGATACAGGGACGTAGTACTAGGTTAGCTACCACGGCCGGCAACATGCGTTGCATGTGCGTGTGATCCTCTCTCTCTGCTCTGTGTATGTGTGGTTGCGATCGCGACTGATCATCGAGTATCCCAATCCTCCCAAACTCTCCATTAACAGCAGTTTATTTTTCTAATCACATGGTTCCGGACGCCGGCAGGGTACTCTACCACGAACCAACGAGCATCAACTAGTCGTACGGTACGGTGTGTTTTCAAATACTGATGCTCTGACTGAATCGCCTGCGCACACTCGGCAGGGGCACGGCGCAAGGGGGTTTTGTTTGCCACTGCACACTTGCACATTTTCGGGGACCAATGCCGCCTCTGACGTGCAGTGCAGCCGCACCTAGAAGAATCTGCTGACCGCCGAGCCCGCCGGCGCCGGGCCGAGACCGAGAGATGCCCCGCTCTGCCGTCCGTGCGCGTGTGGGCGCATGTGCCACTTTCTGCAACCACTCGGCTAATCCTACTGTAACGAGATTATTTAAAAGGCGTGCACGCATAATCCTCGCGCTTGCAAAGTTACAAACGCTACTGTCACATCCGAGAGCTTTTGCGCAACCTGCAGGTGCATTGAGGAACGGAACCAGCTGATGGCCACAGTTTGTTTATTGCGTGGTAACAGAGCAACGGTCGTCAGCGCGCGACGATCGATCTGGCGTGTAGCGCAGGCACGATCGGTGCAAATCGAAGTGTCGAAAGGCGAAATCGATAACAGGTGATTCGCCAGGGGACAGTGATTGCCTGCTAGCGGTTTTGAAATAAAAACCAATTCTTTTCATGGGAAGTGGCAGTGCTGGTTTCTGATCTGGTTTCTACTATATTGTAGTAGTAGTAGAATCCCTGGCATGGGACCGTAGAGGCACAGCATGGTTGGTTGTTCATTGGTATATTTTTTTCTCAATAAACAGCAGTGGCGATGAATTATATACTGCAAACATACTGTGTTTTTTTCCGATTTGCACCGATCGTATTGCTTCCTGCTGGTTGCTGTTGTCACCAGCTGAGAAATGCCACGGCGTCTTCTTGTGCTCCATGTGTCTGTCAGCAGGCCACATAGGCAGGGAAGGGGTGAGGATGCTCACGATCATTCAACGATCATTCAGTCTCGTCTAACACTACTAGAACCAAATCCATGCGAAGGTGAGGGACAAGGGAACAAGTGTTTCTAGAGCTTCTATCTACGATTGCAATGGCGTTTTTCCACGGACGCTTTCGTTTATTCAACTATGACGACATGCCTAACAGAATTTCATGTCATTTCAGTCTGCCATTTACGACCGATGCCATGCCACGCTCTCACGCACCGCGATCGTCGCGATTTTTACAGTAACCCCGCTCGCTACCATCACCGAATTTACAGTAACAACTAGGATTACCCTAACCCAGCTGCTGCAGCTGATATTGCTTTCTCCTCACTGGGGCTGCCGCTGCCGCTGCTCCTGCTGCCGTCCGCGTTGCTGTCACTGTGATTGTTCCTCTTCCGGCGCGCGCCACGCGGGACGCCGAGAAGAGCGGGCGCCCGTGCCAACCCAGTGTGAGGCACCCCTCGGCCTCCCCGACGCAGTGGCCTTCCCCGGAGAAGAGCCCCACCAGCATCCTGGCCTGCCGCAGCGCGTTGGCCCCGAGCGGCACGGCGGCCAAGCCCGAGCGACCCAGCCTGTCCCGCCACCGCCACGGCGGCTCGTGCCGCTCCCTGCGGTCCGCGCCCTCGCCGCACACGATGTCGCAGATCTCGCGCTCCAGGTACGCCTCCGCCGCGCGCGTCGCCCGCGCCGCCGCTGGCCGCGTCCAGGAGTCGAACACCGCCGAGTAGTAGAAGAGCGCCTCCGTGAAGCGGTCAGGAAGCCCGGCTTGCTGTGGTCGGCTCTCCTGCTCCACCACCGTCACGACCCTGGGGCGCACGGAGGCGACGCAGTCGAGGACGGCGTCGATGGGCGCGGGGTCGTCGCCGTCGGCGAGGAGGCGGTGGAGCTGGAGCGCACGGAGTTGACGGCGACGGCCTCGCCCTGCGACACCTGCAGCATCCAGGGGCGCACCTCGTCGAGGCGGTTGGCGGCGACGCCGCGGAAGGAGAGTGGACGCGCACGGAGCGCGCGGAGGTCGGCGAGGCGGACCCCCGACGTCGCGGGAGGTCGTCGCGGCCTGGCGGGGAGGGCGGGCCAATGCCGGTGAGGCGGAGCGACGGCGGGCCTCCGGGGCGGAGCGCGAGGGCCTGGATGAGCGCGGGCCACTGGAGGCCCCTGCATGAGGCTGAAGTCGATGATGTGGACGTGCCTGCAGCCCTGGACGGCCTCCAGGATGGCCTGGTTGGCCGTGAAGTGCGCGAACTTGAGGTGGGGCCCGGCCTCGTAGAAGCGGTGGTAGAGGAAGGCGTGGTCGGCGTCGGCGGCGGGAGGCGGAGGCGTGGGAGGAGGGAACAGCCGGCGGGACAGCGCGGCGGTGAAGTGGACGGCGACGCGGCCGATGCCGGAGGTGGGCGAGACGGCGGCGAGCGCGGCGTGCGCGTCGGCCAGGTGCGCCGACGCGGCCGCGTGGTCCGACGCCTCGACGGCGCCCGCGCAGCTCAGCGAGGAGGTGCACCAGGCGGATCCCTCGCGGCCTCCTCTCCTCCTCCCGCCGCATCGCCGCCAGCGCCGCGGCGAGATCGGGCAGCGCCATGTGCGCGTCCGCCGCGTAGTACGCGGACGCAGACGACGCAGCAACCCCGCCATCGGCGTCGGGCACCGCGGTGGGCAGCGGAGGCAGGGTGACGTCGTCGAGCCCCGCAGGATCCGCGGGCCACTGGAAGGGGAACGCGCCCATGGCCATGGGTCGGTGACTGTGAGAGAGAGGGTTTGGCGTGCTCGCCTCTGCTCTGCTCTGTGAATGAAGCGGTCAGCTGACTGACGCGGCTTCGCGCTTGGCGGGCGGTGAGTGATGTATGAGTAGAGAGAAGAGGGGAGGGAGCCCGTGACCGTGAGTGATGTGAAGCTGGGTGACGACGACGACCGGGTGGGTGGGTGCGCGGGGCGAGAAGAGGAGAGAGAGGAGGGTTAAAAAGGGGTGGTGAGGTGACGTCGGAAATGCCGGGGAGGTCGGTTACACGTGGGAGAGGTGGGCAGGGGCACGGGGCGGACGGGGACACGTAGGCCTCGGGAAGGATTCAGAGGCGGGCGAGCGGTCCGAGGCGCCGTGGGGCGGCCCTGCCTGCTCCTTCTGTCAATTCCTGTTTCCTCATCTTTTTGTCTGTAGGGATCTCGTTCACTCGTCTCGGACCGGAGGACCCGGGAGGAGTGTGCAATCCTCTTACTGCACACGGTTTTTACACACGTACTATACACACGGTTTTTACACGTACTAGTATTATACACACAGGTAATGACGAGAGACATCCCGTGGGAAGTCTTCCTCACTGTTGACAAACCTTTACTGTTGTCCTAAAAACAACCTTCCTATTCATCATCAAAGTAAAGTGAAAAACGGGTGTCCACGTCCTAACAACAATGACGCGGCAGGTGTCCAAACTGCCAAAACACACGGAGCATGCATTGTTCTTTTTACATGCACTAATGCACATCAATGCCTCGTTTTTATGTCTAGTCACATGTTCAATTATGTAGGGTCACTATTGTAGTGGGCACTTTGTTCTCTAAATTGTATATCTAAGTAGATTTTTATTGATGTTGGTGGATTGCCCAAGCAACCCACGGATCCATTGAAATATTGGCAACCACTCGGTAGTATCCATGACAAGCAAAGAAATTATATGCCACTCTTTAGGTGTCTTCGCACGAGAAATTAATTGGCAAAATTAATGATGGACACATCTTAAGATATAAATCTTATTGCCCCACTTTCCATTTGTTTTTAGCTCGAAGCAATAGTGTAAAAGGGTAGACACATCTTAAATCAATCAATGCCAAATTGAAATCTTGAATTGAAATCCGCTCTCCACTTATTGAATGAAACTCCTACTCGACTGAAGTCGTGGATTTCTATCCATCGCCAAGGAAAAAGCCCTACCACTGCTTGTGGCTTTGAACATGGAGGCACTTAGTTGAGGGAAAAGATGCAATTGCATGTCAAGGAGAGGTGGGGATCAGATCTGAATAGCTTGATATCAAATTGCACAATGTAACATTTTCTTACCTCTTATCTCTCCACAATGCAATTACCAAACGCTATCTTTAACGCAAAATGTGTGTGTGTAACTCTAAGATAAGACAATGAAAGGCATAACCGCTGGTGAAGTGTGTATTGGTTGATAGTAGTTGGTTAGATGAAGGAAACTATTGTTATGAGATGCTATTGCTTGATAGTAGTTGGTTAGATGAAGGAAACTATTGTTATGAGATGCTACACGGTTTTACGCTAGCTATAGTGTTGTGTCGGATCAATCAATCACACAAGAAATTCGACTAGACACATAGGAAATCAAAAGACTTTTGTGTTTGAGATGACATAGACACTACTTTTGTGTTCGATACGTGGATGTTTGTTCGTTTGTAAATACACTTCCCCACAACCTACGCAATTTAACTCCCCGTGTGTTTTGTACTGAAAGCACTGCCAATTTGCCATGACCCATGGTTGTCAAGCAAGTCCTAAGTCCACACTACCCATCAATACGTAGGTCCCTAGAGGAGAAAGCATTGATGTGCTCTTCTTTGACGTTGGCGGTTCTCTGTACAAAAAAGCGCTAAGACCGGTATGGACAATTTGCTTCAGAGAGAATCAACGTGTCAATGCCACATTCGTGACGACCAGATTATCACAAGTGAACATTTTCTCTAGAGTTTGTGAGCAATTTGAAAAGTTTGTGACAAATTTGGAAGTTATCTCACTAACTAATGCAAATAATACACATGATGTCTTCAGTAAACACATCCGGGGCTTTTTCCCTCGACTGAGAAGAAATTTGGTCATGCGGGTCCATGGTCACATTCACAGGGAGGACGTTCGTTCAGGTCGTTAGCCTCGGATGCATGCAGCCAGCCTGTGGTCCAAAAAGCGAAGGGCACGCAGAACAGAAATGAGAGCCGGAAGGCTGGACCCATGGATCAGGGTCAGGGTCAGGTGGTCCGGACGCGCGTCGTTGCATTGCACGGGGGCCGGCCTGTAACAAGAATTTGCTGATAGGGCGCATGCATGCACCCGTACTACTTCACCACCCACTGCATCATCATCGCCTCCTCCTCCTAAATAGAGGCTTTATACTCCTATACCTTGCAGCACTGCCGAAAGCACAAGCTCACCCTAATTAAGCTCATGTAGGCTTGTCATTTTGGCACACACACACATAGCTAGACATGCCGTACCCGTACCTAGGAGCACATGGCACCAACCCAATAATTTATTTCCGCTAAACCGTCTCCACGTCTGAAATTCCAGTCACGGAAAAGACAGTGACCTCCAAAAATGTGAAACTTTCCCTCTTGATCTCCGTTTTTCTCCTCTGGAATCAGAAAATCATGCTCCACGGGACGGGAGAGAGAGCCGATCGGCAAAGGCTGGAAGATGCTCCCGTCACCGTCGAGCAGATGGTCACCCTTGAGTCTTTTTCTGCGTGCTGCTGCACCTGCACGGCCGCAAGGAACGGTCCTTGCTGTTGCTTCAGCCAGACGGTTGCGGCTTTCTATCTTGGACAGCGCCGGCCGATTGAATCCGCCGTGAAGATTTCCAAGATTTCTGAGAGTCGATCGTGCAGCAAGAACTCTGATCCCCTGAAAGATCGTAAAGGGCTTTGATTTGTGTGCAAGTTTTAGAGCAGGCCGAGTTAGATGTGCTAAGTCTATCGACTTGCCGTAAAAACCGTGCGGATGCTTCTTTGTCCGTGGAGGGTCGCCATCGGTCTTGACAAAACCGGAGAGCTGCTGACTTTTGATGAATTAGAAAGGTATAATAAGAAAATATAAGAAAAATCACCTCCTGCCCATACGAATGGAAAAAGCTACCTCTTCCAAACGTAAGAGATAGAAAGCACTGCCGGAAAACGAAAGGCTTCATCAAAAATTGAAAAACACGGTTGCATTTGGGTGTGTGGGAGTATATATGGGATTGAAAGTGCTATTCCTTGTGGGTTCAAAAAGTTTTTGTAGCCAACTTTTGTGCATAATAAGTGGCCCTTGCCTTAAGGTGGTTCGGTATTAACATCGCATTTCTCATTTAGTTACATGTCACAATCAGCAGTTATAACACGAACCGCTTTGTGTATAGTACTAGCACATTAGCTACGGTGGAACAAGAAACTGATCGAGTGATGGATGGAACGGGGGCTGAAGTGGATCAGTGGATGATAATCAGATTCTGAGACAGCGGCAACACGGGATGCGGGGTTCAACGTCGTGAATCAGACGCTCAGCCCCCTGTTGGGCTCCGTGCTGTCCGTGTCCTGCTGCTTCTGCTAGCCGTACTACGGACGGCATGTACCAGAAAAACGCCTCTACTGCCACCAGCGGCAGGCACCAGTTGGCAGTTGCGAGCGGCGCGCCGGGTGAGATAACCAGTGACGACGAGTGAGTGAAGCATGACCAGACGAAGCAGCATCGGCATCGGCCCGGCTGTGGTGCTAATCCTGAACACTAGTACTGTAGCACTAAGCATCACTCAACCTGTTGTTATGCTAAAGCGCACGTCAGGAGTGTGAGGTCAATTAGGTGCCGAGTAACGTCACGGCGCACGACGCCATTGGTCATTGGTGCTGGTCATCTCCGTTCATGAAGTAGTGTATCTATATTTCGCCTACCACAACGATAATAACAGTTCTAGCGGCTAGGCCATTGCTAAGTGATGTGACCTTCAGTCAGTCAGGAACAACCGTACCTTTCTTCTTGAGTTAGGCGCCGTGGTTATTCAGGCTGTCTTTGTATAAATCGTGCGTATACATGGTCGGATTTCATTGTTTTTCTTATTCCTTAATTTAGTTAACGTAAAGCTAGCACGAGACATTGTTCTTAATTAATCGCCAAACCAGGACGAGACATGTTAAAGGCCGTTTCTGGTTTCCTTTTGTCTCTTTTTGACCTTGCAAGAAACAAGAAACATATACTACGGCTCGCTTTTAAATAAGGTGCTTTCTAACTCTTTTCACTCTCTCCATCACATCACATTAAATACACCAAAAAGATATATTTCAAAGATAAAATAAATGTAAAAAAATAACTAATTATATGTGCTTTTTGTAATACGGCATCATTACGGTGATCTATTCTTTTTTGAGCTCAGTTGCCGTAGGGAGGATAATTACTACACAAACAAACGAAAGTGTTACAAGAGGCAAGGCTGGAGTTCCGGAGTTACTTTTGCTAAAAATTCCTAACATCTAAACGCAGGGGCCACGTGTTTGCTTGCAGATCTTGTGAGGGCAAACATTTGGAAAATGAATTTGTATTTCATCAAATCTAAAAGTAGAAACTCTTCCGCTTTGAACTGTAACTTATAGCAGTGCCACAAGCTGGGGTTTATCGTTGGGAGCTTTGTTACAGTGTTTTTCCAAAAGGAGCAGAGAGAAACCCATCCTCTTATATTTGGAACTTCGCCTCCTGCCCCAATGCTTATCCCATTACTCTGGCGAACTCAAAAAGTCATCAGTGCACAGTAAATAGCAGTATGACTTCAATCACTATCTTTTATGTAGAAACATGCCCTTTATATGCAATGCAAAGCAATTGGGTGCACTGTATATCTTTCTGGGCATATTCATCTCCCTCTATACTTGATCCATTGCCTTTTGAACTAGTAGAGATCCTAAGGGTACTTCTCCCTGCATCACAAGGCATCAAAATGAATTGTGGTTGGAGAATATCCCCTAGTGTGTTTCCCTGATTTTTATTTTTGAGCTTTTGAAAGCTCCAAAAACTTTTTAGCACCCCTCGTGCACTTGTATTAAACTCTCTTTTTATTATAATGAAAAAGATTAAATGGGGAATTTCCCCACCGAATCCCTTCAAAAATCAAAAAATGAATACACTTTTTCAGTATGCTTTCTACTACTTGTTAATTTATATCTATTTATTGAACAGATAATTCATATCTCTTTTTATTGAACAAAAGTTAATCGATATCATGTCTGAAGTCAAGTGTATTAATTGTACTAGAAAAACATTTGTATTCTTTTAGAATGAATGGTGCTTGCTCTATGTTCGTCGGTAGTCTTGATGAAACCCTTGAAAACAAAGGCACAACTTACTCAACAAAAATCGGGGCTTGCAAATGAATCAGCCTGTACAGCTGATTAAACTGTTCATTCAGGTAACCCTACGAGAAAAAGCACAAGATAGATATGTTGAAAAAGCAAATACAGAAGAATGAACTATGTGGCAAAAAGCAATTTCTCTCTTAAGAGCGACCCCTTCCAATTGTTTGAGACAACATACATTATGAAGTATGTCATTGTCCTCAAATAAATGACAGATAGGCATTGAGACGGTCAAATTTTCGGTGACAAGTGCGGTGGCACGTTAGACATAAAGAGAGAACACATGCAATCAAAGTATACAATAAAAGAGTATATATGTGGTTTCCATGCACCAAGTAATGTGTCACGTGGTCATAAAAAACATATAAAAATATATAGAACTAGCATAACTCAATAGTTTGGTTGAATCTTTGAAAAAATCTTAGTAAATCGTAGAAAGATTATAAAATAGAAAGTTTTGTTAGACTCCATATGAGCGGATCTACACAAAGTGAATATATAATATGATATGGTTTAATACAAAAATTTGTTGTAGCTTTTAGATATATGCTCTTCTATAATTAATTGGAATAACTAAAATTGTAGTTTCTATGGTCCAATTGTGGTGAATTTTTATGGTGGCCTAGTTATTATATGTTTAAAT
The DNA here is from genome assembly GCA_015847255.1 of Hyparrhenia diplandra. Classification (NCBI taxonomy): domain Eukaryota; kingdom Viridiplantae; phylum Streptophyta; class Magnoliopsida; order Poales; family Poaceae; genus Hyparrhenia; species Hyparrhenia diplandra. Next base: position 26,223 of record JADLZK010002871.1, on the reverse strand, counting down.
TGTAGTAAAAATTTCATACTCACTCGAATCATGTACAACTTAATTATAGATTTTATTTTAGGATTTATGCTTGTTAAATCTAAATAAATCTAAATGACTCTGTCTCTTTGAATTTCATAAGGTCATGTGAACTACCTTATGAGATCTACAAAGGAAGGTATATATAGTTGTGGGGGAATTTCCCGGGGTAATGCTACGGCTTGCCCCTTCGGGCCGTGACCTTCTCAGAAGCTTGGCCCATGACGGGAGTGCGGTCCAAGGCATCGGAGTCTCGCACTCCCCGCACGACCTCGTGAGGATATCTTGAAGATGATGATCCGATAGGATTGGCTCCGATCTCGAAATCATGTAAAATAGATCATGCCCTACCCTACCTCGTAGTTTTTTTATCTATAAACCCCCGCTCAGCTCTATATAAGGCGGTGGGAACCTCCCTCATTCGCTCTACCTCATTGTATATAGCACCATCCAAGAAAAGCGAGCACATGAGGTAGGGTTTTTACATCACGCCGACGCCCGAACCTCGGATACCTCTGGGTGTCTTGTTTTTGAATGGACTTGGTCTCGTGCATCTCAGTGGATCAATCTACCATCGTGGGTAACCCCTGCTGGACTATAGAGCGTAGATCTTTGACAATAGTTGAATCAACGAAACTAGTGACGCAATGCTCGCCGCTGTTTGAGCGATATATAATAGATCATGTGATGCCAACAAATGCTTTCATCTTCCCGTGCATCGCCTTGATCATACTCCCGCAGTCACCTACAACCGACCCCGCAGATCTATATCACAATCACAACTATTAATCCCATAAAAACAAACCTCATTGGTCGATCTTATCGCCTCGAAGCCTTTTGCCTCCACGAGGATGTTGTGACCCTATCAACGTCGTTAGAAGCAGCTGCCGTCCGTCGACCGAGGGTGCCATACCCATGGCGAGACATTAGTAGGGAGAGGAGGCATCGCCCTTGCCCTTCGCCTTGTCGACTCTAGGTAATTGTAGGCATGAGTGCGCTCGGGCCGGCCTCCTTCGTCGATTCTAACAACGAATAAGGCACCCGTGAGATAGATCTAGAGAACACAAGAAGGGGGCAAGAACAAATTGGCGCATAGAAGGGGTGCTTGTTGGCTCGACAACAAATATGGAAAAATAGACATTATATTGATTGAGAATGTGTCATCATCCTCGTTCGTGAAGTGGGCGTGTTGACCTACTAGCCCCAGATGGATCGATCGAAAAGAGTCCCCGACGAGGACGCAACACACTTCCGATCACGATGGACTTTCTCATCTTTCCACGCACAAAGATTTCCCCGTTGAAATCTTTCAAGGCTTAATATTGTAAAGAATAGGATCTCCTAGATAGGTAAGGAGGCTCAGAGGGGGTGAATAGGCATGTAAAAAGTCAACCCAAATTCGACCGATTGCAAGTCGACATCGACTAACTATTGACCCTATATAGAATGTAAAATATAGAAATCAAAATTCTGCTGATGATTCTCAATATGATACACTTACAACCTTTCCTACACATATATGGATCACAAATCGTATCCGAACAAGCTATATTGACAAGATTAAATAGATTGATCTCTAACCCTAGAAAGCAATATGAGCTTGCAAAAATAGTAATGAAGCACAAGTGACACAACGATTTATCCGTGGTTCCGTCGCCACCAAGGTCAAGGCTAAGTCGACGTTGTTGAGGTATCCGTTGGTATTTCTAGCGAAGGTAATAGTCCAAGCAGAAGCGCACCGAAATTACCGCTGTAGCCTTTCAATCCTAAGTATTCGTGGTATCGTATTTCCACAGGAACTGAGGTATACTCTTCTAGCTAATCTTCGTCCATGAAAACACAAGGGTAGAGATGGAAGGGTAGAGCGGATTCCTATAGCTCTTATGTCTTAAGGATAGCCGATACCCACTCACTTGCTCACCAAGCACCTGGACGCACTGTCTCGCCAGGTGATGCCCGCCTCCAAATTTCTACTCTCAGACGGACGTGGAGGAGTACGCGACGAACGTATCGGCCACACCACCTTATCGCTAATTCCTCACTACCGCAGCCTCTAGACAAGAACTAAGGCGTTCACAACCTAGGACACCACGTCTATGCTATCGACAATTACCTAGCGCTGTACAGAACATCCATCTTTATTAGGAGTCCTCTTACCAGAGCATCCGCCACGGACTGACGACGAACCCAAGAAACAAGTAAAGGTAAAGCTCAACTATATAAACAATGTAAAGCCTAATGAACAATAGACATAAAAGACCATATGAACTACGAACACTTACTTAGCTAAGATCCCGCTAAGGCGCCAAGTAGATGCCGTAGGTATTAAGCCTCGGGAGACACGACAAGTCCCAAGATCTCCCGCTCTCTCTCACATCTCTCCACTACTCAACTCTATAGCTAGCTAGGCCTAAGCCCATTGAATGTTTCAAGTGTATGATGGTGCTCTTCTCCTTGTTGTGTTGTTGTTGAATGAGGGGAGAGAGCCTTTTTATAGGTAGAGGGAGGGGGCTCTTTGAAGATGGCCATCCCACATGGAAGGTGCAAACCGACCTCCTCTAGGGAGGTTTCAATATAATATTTGAACAAAGCAATCCATGGAATCCTCATGTGCATGCATGCAAAGAAATCGACCAAAGTTGGGGCCGACCCCAAGCCCCGCCGCTACCCACGGAAGGCTGGGCCCAGCCAGTGGCCAGTCCGGCCGGACCCAAATTTCCACCGCTTGGGCTGAGACTTTGTGGGCTTGTAGGCCTCGCGTTAGCTTTTCCGAAAGTCTTGGGTTTCTGGAAATGTAGGTCGTATGAAGAAGTTATGCCCAAATACCTGTGGGTGGTCCTCAGAAGTCCAAACTTGGCCCGAACTCGACCGGGCCTTTTCTCTCCTGAACTTGATGATGAGCCTCACTTTCTAGGTTTTTCAGTGTATGATGGAAATACACTTTGTAAATATATATTCTTGTCATATTTCCATGCTTTTCATGAATGCTCACTGAAGGATAAACTACCAAAACCCTCGCGGGAACCCATTAGTTGTAAGCCCAATCTAGAGTTTGGTACTTATTTTTATCTTATTTTATAAGGATATTGGCTGTATAAATGTGCGATAAGGACCGCCAACATATCCACAAAAGGATTGTCTCACCACAAATCTCAAATCAAGAGAATGAACTCTTTGAAGTGAGGGGGGTGATTTCTTAGCTCCAAAGGAAAGTTACAAAACCTTCTAAGGATGCCACACAAAGGGGCAAGCTCATGGGCGACACCTAGCCGCCTAGGGAGCAAGCTCCAAGAGTAACAAACCCTAGGGCCGCAGGCCCAAGCATGAACCAAAATGCTATTTTTGAGGTGGGGGAGTCGGCAGATCCGTTCTCCAATTGAAGTTTGCTGCCTTTTCTCTCAAGATTTGATGGAGAAATCAAGGGATTGGCTTGGGAGCTTAAGGAGGAACAATGGAGGAGAGAGAGAGAGAGAGAGAGAGATGAGTGAGCAGTTGTCTATTTACAACAAATGTAATGCAAGGAGGAAGAAGTTTTGACCGCTAGCGCGGGGTATTTATAAAGGTGGATCTCTGCTGTTTTGTTGGGTCAGAATCGACTATCTATAGATAGTCACCACACCTAGTCAAACACACAGCAGATGAACATAGAATTTTGTGGTTGGTTTAACTAACCGCTTAGAGGGTGTAGATCCTCGAGAAATTAAGCATTTGGCTCAAGAGTTAGCCAACTATCCTCGCATCCCCTAAAAACTCAACATTCAAAACATAAATGAATTTAAACCTTTAAGAGTCTAGCTTAGCCATCATTAGTAAGTGGAGGCTACTTCATTATCATATAACATCCTGATCACCTTTGTCTCATCCCATCAAGCAAATAGACCTTAAGCATGTGACTTGAACCATTTCGATAAATATCGGGCTCAACTCATGGTTCAAGTCACTTCCACTTAGATTTGACCCTCAACACAACTGACTCCTCATAGCTTAATTAGTTCTCGACTCAATGCAAGTACTCTATTCTTTCGCCTTAGCCATGGTACTTCCTGCCCCTAAGTCGTTCTGCTGTCCTTCACCTTCGCTTAGTACCTCGGCCTTTTTCCTTTACATATCTCACCTTATCAAGCCATACTCAAGTCACATCATATTAAGTATCCATATCAATAGTCATTTCTTCAAGATTTTGATCCTTGCTTGATATCTCAATCTTCGCTCATGGAACACGAGCTATTATAGAGACCAATCCAAAATCATCAATTCATGTCTCATTTGTCATTTGCAAACATACTTTGTTTTCACATGATGTTATGATATCTCACAACATAGAAGCCATTTCATTGATTCCATTTACATTGTTGTCTTTACTTGAACTAGATTGTTTCCTATAATCCTCCAATACAACAATACACAATTTGGCTTTCATTTCAAAGACTATGTGGAATACCAACAAGTTTGTATACTTTTTTGAACCTTGATATACTTGTTTATACACAAAGGCACAAATATATATGCAATAGGACTCAATTTCATGTTCAGCACCTAACAAACTTATTAGACCTTTTAATTATGTTGTCATTCAATCAACCAAAACCCACTAAAGAGCTTGCTAGGGTGCATTTTTAAGAAAAAGAGAGAGCTTGACGGGCAATATGGGTACGATGAGCGGGTAGCAAAACTATTTGGTAAAAACAAAACATCGATGGAAGATACGCCCATCACTCATAATGGCAGGAACACATAATACTTCACCTCTAAGACGAAGATTATAAGTGGCCCACCATCAAATTATTATCTTCGCCATTAGATCTAATGACAAAAACATCTAATGGTTCTAATAATAACACCCCGTGTTAGTATTTTTTGGTGATCAAAATTAAGTTTTTTTATGTTTGATCCTTAAGTGTGTTGTTGGATTTGATAGCATTTTGAAATTTGAATCAAATTCAAGTTTGAATAAAAACCCTAAATTATGAAACTTTCTTTTATTCAAAATTTAAAAGAATTTGGGGTATGGTTGTTATTTTTGAGGTGAACAAAGTTGGTATTTTGAGTTTTCAGTTTAGTTCAAAAATTTAGAAATTTTGAAAAATACTTATATTTAAAAAACCCTATTTCAAAATCTATGCAAAAATTTAAAAACTTAAAAAAGTTGTTTGTATCTTGTTGAGATGAAAATGATTTTTCGGACATGATTTTTAAAAAGTAATTCCTCTTAAAAATTGTCTGCATGCCCTATTTAGAGGTTAAAATCTTCCAATTGTGAAAAATTGTAGATCATTTAGTCAAAATATTTTGAATTCATGACAAAATCGAAAAAGCTGGGTTGAGAGAGCTACATCACTGGTTCATGCCGCCGGGGTCACGTTGCCAATACAAAAGGTTCGTTTAAAAGTAAGGCCTTTTTCTTTCTTTTCCTTTTTCACTTGCCCAAAATCGAAAGGGACGCAAAGACGAAGAGACCCATAGGGCCACCCACCGAGCCCCATCGAGCGCGAACACCAACCTCATCCCAACGCGCTCCAACACGTGAAATGCTAGCATGGGCGCCACCCACCGACCCCATCGAAGGCAACACCAAGCCTCATCCCCTTGTCACGCGCCACAGGCGAAGTCCCGCTCCTCGGAGCCGCGTATGTCTCACTTGGCAAGAAAAGGGTCGCCTCGTGCTCGCCGAGTCTCGCTGGCGTGTTTCCGGCTTTCGCCGCGAAGGACTCCGGGTGAGCCGCGCTGCCGTCGCCCGCCGTGCCGCCACAACCGCCTTTGGCCGTCGGCCGCATACTCGGCCCGCGTATTGTCGCGTCCGTCGGCCTGGGATCGAGCGCACGGGGTCACAGGATCATGTAGAAGTCCGCTCGCCGGCCAAGCGCCGCCGCGCTGGGTCGACGGGCGAATCGCCGCGGCGGTCACGCCGTATGCGCTACCCAGTATGAGCTGCTGGGCCGGCCTCGACTGCTCGGGCTGGGCAGGTGTGTGGCGATGTTAGGCCGTAATGGTTGGGCCGACCGGCCCAATGGCTGGTTTTGGTTTAAAACTTGTTTATTTTAATTTCCTTTTGTTTTAAATAGTACTTGATTCTTTTCAAAAATTCATAGAAATTTGGGAATAGCTCTTTAGAGGAGCTTTATGACGACTTTGATTTTGAGAGAGTGTTTGCATGATTTAAAAAAATACAAATTTTAATTGCATATTTAGCATTTTGAAAATTGGTTTGGTACTGTTTTATGATGTGACCTCTTGTATTACCTATATTATGCTTTTAAAAGTAGGAGCCTTAGGTTTTGTGTGATCTTGGGATTGTTCCTTTACCTTAGGTCTACAATAACCTTTTATCGGGTCCACATTATTTCTTCCGCGCTACATTATTAATTTACGAGAGCTGATCGATTTGGAGAAGGTGTATCACCCGTGAGGGCGGTGTCAAGATTAACTCTCAGAAATTTCTCCGTACGATTCGCCTTTCGTATTTTACAAAAATTTTTATACTTATAAGCATTGGCAGAAGGAGGGTGATAACTTAAATTGGTTGAGTTTATTTCAATACCATCCTTTGAGGAAATGTTTATACACCCATACTTATCAAAATAGGAAGATGGTACTGCTTTCTAAAGAAAGAGATGTAGTGATGAATTTGAGATCGGACGGGACGTAGGTTGAAATGGGACAGATATTTTTCATCCTTCGCACTTTTGAAGTACATATATATAAATATATTATGAAACTATCTAGATCTAATAATATTATTTTTGTACCATAAATATTAATCTTATGTACGCATATATTTAGTTAAAGTTGTTTCACTAAGTCAAAATGATTTAGGGACGGATGGAGTAGATCCTCTTATTGTCTTGTTGCCTCTTCTTAAAGAAATCATTTAAAATATTTTTGAATTCATACAAAATCGAAATGTGAGGTACATATGTTGGTGAGGGTCACGCACAATACAAAGGTTTGGCACCCAAAACTTCACTTGCCCAACAGAGGACGAAAGACGAAAGAGACCCATAGCGCCACCCACCGAGCCCCATCGAGCGCCAACACCAAGCCTCATCCCCGCCTCCAACACGTGACATGCTAGCATGGGCGCCCGCCGTGACCGACCGCTTGTCGGGCGCAAGACTTCATGGCGAATTGCCTTGCTGTTTTGCCGCGTAAGCCCTCATGGCGAATCCGCTATGCCCGCCATGCATCCGCCTCGCTTCTTCGGCGATTCCACTACAATGCGCCCCTAGCTAGCCACGCCCCACACCCCCGACACGGACCCACTTCGCCGCCACTGCACGCTCCTCAAACAACGACAAACTAGGGAAAGGAGAGAGACGACGTGAGACAATAGGCATATTTAGTCTCTTTCTCTTTACCCCAAAATAGGGCCTCCTTTACGAGCTACAATAACCTTCGCCCCTTCCGCGCTACAGATTGAGAGCTACAATCAAGGGCGATTTCTCGTGGTTCTCCGCCGATTCGCTCGTCTAAGATTGGAGAAGGAGGGCGTTGGTTGAGTCGGCGGAGGATGTGTATACACCCATACTTATTAGGTTAAATAAGTTAGGGTTAGGGTTTCCATGCTTGGGGCGAGGCATGGTTTCGCCTTCCCGGGTGGCGTCCAACCGCATGACAACGTGACGAGCGAGAGGACCACTCGACATCAATAGTAGCTTCCCCAACGGTGGTGGCGACCGTGATTAGGGATGAACACCTAATTCGCCAAATATGGAGTTATGTGCCTCCTCTCGATTTGGTCGGGCCACCTTTTGCCCCTTCTTCATCTTCTTTTGGCAAACTCCTTTGGTGAAGATCTTGGGAGGTATGCCTATGGACTCTCCCGCGGAAATCGGGTTGGTTCTTATTTATCACCGCTTTTGGTGGTTTTATTCCCCTTTTAAGTTTACCGCCTTACGATGTATAAGGATTGCTGGAGTTCTTATGGCGCCCACCTCTGCCTCGACAATGGGATGGTCGCTTAATTTTTATTTCTTTTTGTCCATGCGTTCAGCGGTCAAAGAAGTACGTCGAAATTTTTCATCGTCATTTGTAAAAAGTACTCCTCCGTTCATTGATACTTGTAATTCTTTCATATAAATATAAGTTTTTTGTACCGCCTTATTCAACTTTTTTTAATAAATATTATCGCTTTTGTTATGACTTATTACATCACTAAAGATATCAGAATGACGTTTTGTTTGTTTTATAATTTACATAAAAATTTGAATAAGACGAAAAGCCAAATATAGTTCATGAAATGTTAACCGCAAAAGTATCAATAACGGAGGGAGTACGTTGATTTTTTTTTTTTTGAGAGAATTCTGACCAGCACAATTCCACGACCTGTTCGTAGAGGAGTCCTGAAGACTCCAGAATGTTCTATTATGCACGTGCGAACGCGGGCCCAACAGGCCAACACGTCCGACGGAAGAACGAGCAGCATCTGTGGAACTTTCAGGCCACACCCCAACACCACAGCCCACCGCGCCGCCGCCCCCCTTGTACTCGTACCCGGTGAGAGATCTCGCCGCCGCCCCCTCGCGAAGGGCACTCGTGGACGCGGCGACGACGAGTGACGACTACGACGCAAGAGGTCGAGGTGCCGCTACCTGGTAGCACCGAGCTTCAGGAGGTCTCCAACGGCCTCGGCCCTGCCCTGCCCCTGCCCTGCGCCGCCGCCGCAGGTACGATCCGATCCCCACGCCTTCTTTCTCCGCGCGAGAGCTCTTTACCGGTCTCTGCGTCCTCCGGTCGACCTAAATAATCACGCAGCCTTCCCTATCGTCGGATTTAGGGTGTCAGAGGTTTTGGATCGGGTTTTGTGGCGCTTTTGGACTGGAAAATCGATTTCTTCTGTAGATTTATCTGTGGCTAAGTAGGACAGGCTTGGCGTTTATATGCCAAGGATTATCGTGATGCAGCTGGCGTGCCTAACAGCTAGATCTCACTGCTGTTTGCAGGATCGATTGTGATCAGATCTATTCGGTAGTGTTGAAGCAGCTGAGGGTGAACCGAAGATGAGTGTTGTGGGATTCGACCTCGGCAATGAGAGCTGCATCGTGGCAGTCGCGCGGCAGCGCGGCATCGACGTGGTCCTCAACGAGGAGTCCGCGCGAGACCCCAGCCATCGTCTGCTTCGGGGACAAGCAGCGGTTCATCGGCACGGCTGGCGCCGCGTCCTCAACCATGAACCCCAAAAACTCCATCTCTCAGATCAAGCGCCTGCTCGGCCGCAAGTTCTCTGACCCTGAGCTGCAGAGCGATCTCGCCTTCCTTCCCGTTCCGTGTCACGGAGGGCCCAGATGGTTTTCCCTTGGTCCATGCGCGGTACTTGGGCGAGGAGCGGACGTTCACCCCCACACAGCTGCTTGCCATGGTGCTGTCCAATTTGAAGGGCATTGCTGAGGGTAACCTGAATACCGCAGTTGTTGATTGTTGTATTGGTATCCCGGTCTACTTCACAGATCTGCAGCGCAGGGCTGTTCTTGATGCTGCTACGATAGCGGGGTCTCCGCCACTGCGATTGTTCCATGAGACGACAGCCACTGCACTGGCATATGGTATTTATAAAACTGATCTCCCGGAGAATGACCAGTTGAACGTTGCATTTGTTGATGTCGGTCACGCAAGCATGCAGGTCAGTGTTGTCGGTTACAAGAAGGGACAGCTCAAGATGTTGTCCCATACGTATGACCGGTCTCTTGGCGGGCGGACTTTGATGAGGCCCTGTTCAAGCACTTTGCAGCTAAATTTAAAGAGGAGTATAAGATTGATGTGTACCAGAATGCGCTACCGCATGCATTAGGGGTTGCGCGTGGCATGTGAGAAACTGAAGAAGGTACTGAGTGCCAATCCTGAGGCCCCACTGAACATTGAGTGCTTGATGGATGAGAAGGATGTGCGGGTTTTATCAAGAGGGAGGAGTTCGAACAGATCAGTGCCTCTGTGCTGGAACGCTGAAAGGGCCACTGAAAAGGCCTTGGCTGAAGCTGGGCTGACTACTGAAAATGTGCACTTTGTTGAGGTTGTCGGATCTGGTTCTCGTTTCGCTATAATCAAGATAATTACTGAATTTTTTTGGGAAGGAGCCAAGACGGACCATGAATGCAAGTGAGTGTGTTGCTTGCGAGGATGCGCGCTTCAGTGTGCTATACTCAGCCCCACTTTCAAAGTGCGAGAATTCCAGGTATTAGATCCTCATCTTACCTTTGTATATCTATTTTAAGTTACTCAGCCCCACTTTTAAGTGTCTAACATTTGCTTCAGCCAATGACCCACTTCATTTGCAATACTATTCAATTGATCTGGTCTGGTTTTTCCTGTTTCGTGTTCTAATACCTAACAAAAAGGACTAATTTGGTCTCAGTGGTCTTGTCTGGTTTAAGTGTTATTCAAAATTTTCTTAAATTACAGATTCTTCTAAAACCGCCTTTTCATGGAAAAATTGCTGAAGTGATTATTGCTGGATAAAGTAGGTGCTTTTATGTCTTGCATCGTGGCAATGACGTTGGATTGGTATTTTGCAGGTTAATGACGGGTTTCCTTTCTCAATTGCATTGTCATGGAATGGAGACTCCCAGAACGCCCCCAACAAAACCCTTGTATTCCCAAAGGGGAATGCAATTCTAGCACTAAAGCTCTTACCTTCTTTAAATCCAGTACATTTGAAGTTGATGTTTTGTATGTCGACCAAGATGACTCACAAATTCAACAAAAAAAATAAGCACTTACACAGTAAGCTACCCTTTTCTCAATGGTTATGTTATACAATAGTAGTTCTGCTGGTGCTATATGTTTGAGTGTTACAGCCCTTGCATGTATTAGGATCGTTGATTTGATATGATGTCCTAAACTCTGCAGATTGGCCCTTTCCAAACCTCCAAAGGAGAGAAGGCCAAACTGAAAGTGAAAGTGCGTCTCAACATCCATGGGACTGTTACAGTTGATTCGCAACGGTAAGTTACAATGATAGAGAAAATTCCTTGTGTAGTACTGAGCAAAGCTGGCCTTGTTCCTAATGCACTGAAAAAGTTTTCATGCCTTATATAGCACCATTCTCATATTTTGTTCCCTAGATAGGAATTCTGTCCCTTGTGCTGTTAAGGGCAACGCGAAAAAAAACGAATTTATCCTCCATCATGCATGACAAGCCCTGTAAGCATGCAGCAGCACGCCTATGACCAACATGCTCATGCGTTGACTAGTTCTCTAGGAAAATAGGAAGGACATACTTTTTAGAAAAAAATGCACTGTAACGCCCTTCACTTTTTGGAAATATCACTGTTTCACAATGCTAGAAAAGCTACAGGTTCAACCAATGCATGAACAAGTGAATGGGCACAAGCACAATCAGCCCCCGCTGCCCGCCGCTGCTGCTGCTCGGCCCCCTGCCTCCCTTCCCACCCTTGCTTCCCATTGCCGGGCCACCGCCATGCTGCCCATTGCCCAGCCGCCGCCCTTCATGCTCATGGCTGAGGCCAGGCTGCCACCTGTGCCATCCATGGCCAAGGCCATGCCGCTATTGAGATCAAGGGTTTGGGAAGGAAGATGCCATGGGATAGGAGAGAGGGTCATTTGAGAGCTGAGAGGGGACGACCTCATGTGACTTGGGCCCTGTTCAGCTAGGGCGCTAGGGCGGATTTTTTTAGGGGAAGGTCACAGCCTAGAGCCTAAGCGAGCCTAGGGCGAGCCTAAGCGTCGCTAGGCGTTCCACAAATATACAATTATATACATATATTACCTTAAAAGAAAAGGAAAAAGATAAAAACAGGAGACAATAGGCCAAAAGTTAGATAGAAAGGCCCAACAAAAACAGCCTAGCCTATGAAAAGAAGCCCATCTCAACTTTATTGCCTTTATCCATCCCCAAATCCCCATGAGAAAAGAAGCCCATGTCATGAAAAAAAAAAATACAATATTCGATCTATTCCTCCCACCCCGTCCTTCCCGACGCCCGACCCGCCTTCACGAGCGGATAAGGTTCTGCCGCCGCCAGCCCTGGCCGAGGCACCTCCGCCGCCGCCTCCCCACCGCACCCGCCCGACGCCGCCAGCCCGGGTGGGATGCGCCACCCAGGGGAGAGGAGGCGCCGGGTGGGACGCTCCCGCTGTCGCGGCGAGGGAGGAGGCTCCGCCGCCGCCAAGCGGATCTCTCTCCCCTGTCCGCAGCCGCCAAGCGCCCGAGGGAGGAGGCTCCGCCGCCTAGGGTACCGCCTACCCCCTAGGCCAGGCGGGACCCGTCGCCTACAGCTTAGGCGCGCCCTAAGCTCAAATTAAGGCGCCGCCCTAGCGGAACAGGGACTTGGGTGATGCCAGAGCCCGAAAGCTGTTTTTTTTGAGGCGTATTTTGGTCCAAGAGGCATAACTGAGATGGAATCTAAACAGATTATGCTCACAAAGCTGACAGAATTTCCATCTGGGGAATGAGACTTAGTGCTATATAAGACATGAAAAAGTTTTTTCAGTGCTACAGGAAGAAGGCCACCTTTTTCAGCGCACACAATAATATGTGTTTGTGCAGCCTCCTTTTGATAGCTGTCAGTGGTTCTAACACTTCGCAATATGCTACTTTTGCATGCAGATGCTGGAGGAGGAGGATGTGGGAAGTTCCAGTCTCATCTGCAAATGAAGCTCCAAAGGATACTATGAAGATGGACACAGATGATGCCAAATTGATCCTACTGCTGGATCTGATGTGAATATGCAGGAGCCTAAAAGCGCTGATACCACTGAGGCTGCTCCTTCAGCTGAAAATGGATCACAAGATACTGAGGAAAAATCTGTTCGATGGAAACCGATGCAAAGGTATGATATGTTCTTGACAAATTGTTGGATTATAGGATATGAGGATGATATTATGAGGAATTAGGTCGATGTATTCGGTTTGGCATCAATCCACTCCAACACTTGTGGATTGGTGCCAAGCGAGAATACATCGAAACAAGGCCTTAGTGGTTTTTTGTTTTAACATGGGTGAGCTGTCAGACACAGTGCCTTCTATTTTTCAGAGCCTTTTCTTGTATCTTGATATATTTTATAGGCTAGCTTCTTGTTCTTTTCATATGTGGTTAGAATTATAATAATAATTGTTTCTACATATTTTATTCTGTTTGGGAATTCCTGCTTGTGTTCGTAAACTAATAGTTTATTGCTTGACTTTATTGTATTTAGGTCGAGCGTCAAAAAGAAAGTTAAGAAAAACTACTGTTCCGTCCATGAGTTGGTGTATGGGGCCTTGGCTGCAGCTGACCTGGAGAAGGCTGTAGAGAAAGAGTACGAGATGGCTCTTCAAGACAGAGTAATGGAAGAAACAAAGGAGAAGAAGAATGCTGTCGGCTTATGTGTATGACATGCGTAACAAGGTATATTGAGTTACTTATACTAAAGTTGTCTTGTGAAGTTGTGAGCCTGATTTTGTTTTCTTCTTTTTAGCTATATGACAAGTACAGTGATTTTGTCACACCTGAGGACAAGGAAGGTTTGATTGCTAAGCTTCAGGAGGTTGAAGACTGGCTCTACGAAGATGGCGAGGATGAGACCAAGGAGTTTATATTGCTAAACTAGAAGAACTTAAAAAGGTATGCCTTCTTTATCATACTTCCACACTATTCTATGTTTGATCATTGTTATAATGTTTTTTGATATCTATGGTTTTAGCAGTGACGGATCTAGGATTTTAAGCCTATTAACAGTCAACAAAATTTAGGGCTAAACGTATTTTGGCAAAAGCTGTGGGCCAGATGGCCCCCACAGCTTACGCCTAGATCTGTTACTGGGTTTTAGATAGATGATGGATTTCTTTCCCTTTCTGATTTCAGGTTGGTGATCCTATTGAAGCGCGCTTCAAAGAATGGGAGATTAGAAGTTCTTCTATTAGTCAACTGGTATACTGCATCAATAGCTTCAGAGAAGCTGCGCTGTCTAATGACCAGAAGTTTGAACACATAGACCTGTCAGAAAAACAAAAGGTATATCTCTATCTCTAACTACTAACCTCCATCCAGGAAAACATGCACCTATGGGCTGCGTGCTAGAAAAGGTAGTTCACGTTTGACAAAGTTTCTAGTGAATAGTATTCATATTCATGCCTCCAAATTGATTTGTTATGAGAATACATTTTAACGTATCTAATCTAATGGTATATATTTGATATCATAAAATTGATACTTTTTTTTTATCTATCTATCTATCTATCTATAATATACTAAAAACATGACACTGCTCGAATTGCATGTTTTTCTGGACGGAGTATATATGAATAACGAATATAAGAGATAGTGTAGTTGTGCTTTCTTCCTTCCCCTATTCCCATGATATATTATCTTAACTGCAATGTGATTCATGAGAAATGCTTTGTCATTGATTGCATTTCTGATATAGCTGTTCTCAGAATGCAAGTCTGGCTTTGCAGGTGGTATTCTGGTAGAAGGATTAAGGAATAGTAGATAGTTTATCTGTTACTAATTTGTTCTATTCCACAGGTTATTAATGAGTGTTCGGAAGCAGAGACTTGGCTAAAAAGAGAAAAAAGCAGCAACAGGATGCTCTGCCAAAGCATGCTAATCCGGTCCTTCTTGCCGCTGATCTTAAGAAGAAAGCTGAAACACTTGACAGGTTAGTGTATGGTCTATATGCCGTTTCTCCCTTTCTAAGACTACCTTATTACTGAGAGGCCTTATCCCTTGACCTACAAGGTTCTGCAAGCCGATTATGACGAAACCGCTTCCTGCTCCAAAGCCACAGACTCCGCCTCCAGCAGAAACCCAGGCCCCTGAGCCTCAGACGCCGGAGCAGCAACAATCAAATGGCGAAAAGCACAGCCAACGAGGGAGGAGCTGCAGAGGAGCCTCCAGCCGAGGAGATGGACACAGACAAACCTGAGGGAGCCACAGATCCCACGGCCTAGGTTTGCCGTTGATCAAACCTTGTGTGATTGACCCTGTGCGCCTGCTGTTATAATATTCGGTAGGGGTGTGAGCTAAGCGAGATGGTGTTCACCACATTTGAGGATGTGTGTTGTGACGTTTAAGTTATTATGTTTCTTGTTTCTTGACAAAGGAGGTGGTTGGATGGTTTAAGGACTAGAGCGGTGGGGTAACACTTTCTCAGCTTTTTTTCCCCACGCTCTCTATGTATTCTTTATTGATGATCGTCCGTAAGACCGGGTACATGGAGATTCCGATTTTTCGTGTTTTAATGGTAAAGATTATTTTTCTTTGCTGTAAAAACATCAATGTCTCGCATTTGAACGCATTTGGTTCAAATTGAGTTAAAGATTATTATTCATGAAGTTTCTGCACCAACTGTTCCGACTAAGGTCTTCTGCCACACCATATCCAGGAGTTCTTTTATAAAATTATTAGGTCTCAGGTATCACGAGGGATGACTGCTAGATAGGTTCTCTTCTAAATCAGTTTCACATCGTATCGTATTCTCTTTTGCCTTTTCTAGCTCCCTCGTATCTACTGTAATTCTGTCAACTATAAGAAACTATTTTTACCAAACATTAACCAGTGCAGGTGCTCAAGAAGTAAGATTTTTTTTGAGTAACGAAAAAAAGCTAGTGAAGCAGAGCAGAGTTGTAACAAATATAGGTAACATTAACAGTATTAGTAGACCCTTTTGACCGGGTTCAAGGGAATGGAAGCCTGAACTGGTGAAATGTAGGTCACCTGGACTCTTGATTTTGCGTAGAATAAAGAAAAGAAAGGTTATTTGATTTAAACTAAGTAAGTCTCAAGGGTAGCCCGTAGGTAATCTAGAAAAGTCAAAATAAAGTATGCGTTGGTGGAAAGATTATCCAAGATCCTATCTATATATCTTTGTATGCATGTATACAGACGGAGACAAACGGTGCTGGAGATCGCCGTGAAACTGATAAAGGCGAAGAAGGCAACCCCCCAGGAACCAGCGAAGGCAAAATGGAAAACGAGACGGCGGCTTGAAACTGTGCTTGTCACAAAATATGGTCTACCTTCATGTATTATGGAAAGTGGAAACCCTGTTTGCAGCCGTGTGTGGCTATGTTTCTATTATTTGTCTGCTGTCACGCCCCTTTTTTTCTGCATCTCCGAAAGTGGTCCAGTTCTTTCCATTTGTTAGTTCGGTTGGGAGGTGACTTAGCTTTTATGGTCATGTTAGCTTGGTAGCCGTGTCATTAGCTATCTTCTTTGTTTCTATCATGTATACAAAGAGTTTTTTTTTTTTCGCTTGTTTGTAATGGAAATGGAGTGGCCTTGGTAAAAAATTGATTTATAGATAGAAGAGGAGGAATCGCCTTAGGGCTTTTGTATTCCGCCCACACCGCTACATCACACCTGTGGCCGCCATCATTCATTGGCTAGCATTTAGTCCTGTTGTGTGTTTGGCCGAATCATTTGTCTCCTCTTGTCGCTTGTGTGGTCCACGGAGTTTGCTCGTGTTCACTCCCCGCCGCTTATCAACAATTGCGGTGTGGCGTGGCGAGCGATTTGTCCACCGTGGGCTATGGTGACGGCGGTTGTGGCAAGGTTAAGTGTAGCCTTGAATCAAACATCCCGTACCTCTTCTCATATATAAATAAATATTTAAAAGCATCTTTGAATTCTAGTAGCAACGCGCGGAGACCAGTAACCACCACAATTCGACCATTTTTGACGAGCGTTTGTACACGAGTCCTGAAGGGTCCAGAACGTGCTATTGCCAGTCGGAGGACGAATTACCCGGGCCCAACACGAAGAACGAGCAACATCTCTCTCTGGCAACCCTAGAACGTTCACGGCCACACCCCCACACCACAGCATACCGCTCCGCCCTACTCATATCCGGTGAGAGATCTAGCCGCCTCCCTCGCGAAGGGCCCCGTGCAGACGACGACGACGACGACGAGTGACGACTACGGCGCGAGAAGTCGAGGCGCCGCTACCTGGTAGTATCGAGCTTCAGGAGGTCTCCAACGGCCTCGGCCCCGCCCTGCGCCGCCGCTGCCGCAGGTACGATCCGATCCCTCCGCCTTCTTTCTCTGTCTTCGGTTATTTTTTTAGCGTTTTGAACTCGCCTTTTTTATATACGTTTCTCGAGAATTTAGGGTTTCAGAGGTTTTAGATCGGGTTTGTGGCGCTTTTGGATTGGAAAAAATCGATTTCTTCTGTAGATTTTTTGTGGCTAAGTAGGATAAGGTCGGCGGTTATATGCCAAGGATTATCGTGATTCGTGATGCCGCTGGCGTGCCTAACAGCTAGATCTCACTGCTGTTTCCAGGGATTGATTGTGATCAGATCTATTCGGTAGTGTTGAAGCACCTGAGGGTGAACCGAAGATGAGTGTTGTGGGATTCGACCTCGGCAATGAGAGCTGCATCGTGGCAGTCGCGCGGCAGCGCGGCATCGACGTGGTCCTCAACGAGGAGTCCAAGCGCGAGACCCCAGCCATCGTCTGCTTCGGGGACAAGCAGCGGTTCATCGGCACGGCAGGCGCCGCGTCCTCAACCATGAACCCCAAAAACTCCATCTCTCAGATCAAGCGCCTGCTCGGCCGCAAGTTCTCTGACCCCGAGCTGCAGAGCGATCTCACCTCCTTCCCGTTCCGTGTCACCGAGGGCCCCGATGGTTTTCCCCTGGTCCATGCACGGTACTTGGGCGAGGAGCGGACGTTCACCCCACCCAGCTGCTTGCCATGGTGCTGTCCAATTTGAAGGGCATTGCTGAGGGTAACCTGAATACCGCAGTGGTCGATTGTTGTATCGGCATCCCGTGTACTTCACAGATCTGCAGCGCAGGGCTGTTCTTGATGCTGCTACTATAGCGGGTCTCCGCCATTCGCGATTGTTCCATGAGACGACAGCCACTGCACTGGCATATGGTATTTATAAGACTGATCTCCCGGAGAATGACCAGTTGAACGTCGCATTTGTTGATGTCGGTCACGCAAAGCATGCAGGTCAGTGTTGTCGGGTTACAAGAAGGGACAGCTCAAGATGTTGTCCCATACGTATGACCGGGTCTCTTGGCGGGCGGGGACTTTGATGAGGCCCTGTTCAAGCACTTTGCAGCTAAATTTAAAGAGGAGTACAAGATTGATGTGTACCAGAATGCGGCGTGCATGCATTAGGTTATGTGTGGCATGTGAGAAACTGAAGAAGGTACTGAGTGCCAATCCTGAGGCCCCACTGAACATTGAGTGCTTGATGGATGAGAAAGATGTGCGGGGTTTTATCAAGAGGGAGGAGTTCGAACAGATCAGTGCCTCTGTGCTGAACGCCGTGAAAGGGCCACTGGAAAAGGCCTTGGCTGAAGCTGAGCTGACTACTGAAAATGTGCACTTTGTTGAGGTTGTCGGATCTGGTTCTCGTCCCGCTATAATCAAGATAATTACTGAATTTTTTGGGAAGGAGCCAAGACGGACCATGAATGCAAGTGAGTGCGTTAGACGAGGATGCGCACTTCAGTGTGCTATACTCAGCCCCACTTTCAAAGTGCGAGAATTCCAGGTATTAGATCCTCATCTTACCTTTGTATATCTATTTTAAGTCACTATGGATTGGATTATTCCAGACTAGTATGTATCTTAAACTTGTTCTTTTTTCCTAGAACAAATAATGTTGATAGTTGCTGTTGTTTAGCATGAAAATCCTGCTTTTTTTTATTTCCGTCACTAAGGAGTCTGTTTTTAAAGTTTGAAGAAAGTATTTGATTTGACGCCTTGTGTGATTTAAGTGTTATTCAAGATGTTCTTAAATTACATATTCTTCTGAAACAGCCCCCTTAAGCTTTTCATAGAAAAATTGCTGAAGTAATTATTGCTGGATAAAGTAGGTGCAGTATTCTATTTCTCTGTATGCAATAGTGGTAGTAGTGTTAAAAATTCCCTCCGTGGAATTTAGGTGTGTCCTTGCGACATTCTCACTAACTTTTTCACTAATTCTGCTATATAGTTTGTGTTGTTTTCCTTTAGTGGTGTATCTTTTGGAGTCCTGCCACATGTTCAACAGTAGCAGTTTGATTCACATCACACACAAGTACATGGTTCTGTGTTGTTATGTATTTCTGTAGTTAATGATCTTAATTAAAACTGTATAGAAGGAAAAGGTTACTATGTGACATGTGATTCTATGTCTTGCATGGTGGCAATGACGCTGGATTGGTATTTTGCAGGTTAATGACGGGTTTCTTTTCTCCAATTGCATTGTCATGGAATGGGGACTCCCAGAACGCACTTAACAAACCCTTGTATTCCCAAAAGGGAATGCAATTCCTAGCACTAAAAGCTCTTACCTTCTTTAAATCCAGTACATTTGAAGTTGATGTTTTGTATGTCGACCCAGATGACACACAAATTTCACAAAAAATAAGCACTTACACAGTAAGCAATCCTTTTCACAATGGTTATGTTATTCATTAGTAGTTCTGCTGGTGCTATATGTTTGAGTATTACAGCCTTGCATGTATTATGATCGCGTGATTTGATGTGATGTCCTGAACTCTGCAGATTGGTCCTTTCCAAACCTCCAAAGGAGAGAAGGCCAAACTGAAAGTGAAAGTCGCCTCAACATCCATGGATTGTTACAGTTGATTCGCAATGGTAAGTTACAATAATAGAAAAATTCCTTGTGTAGCACTGAGAAAAGCTGGCCTTGTTCCTAATGGCACTGAAAAAGTTTTCATGCCTTATATATAGCACCAGTCTCAAATTTTGTTCCCTAGATAGGAATTCCGTCCCTTGTGCTGTTAAGGGCAACGCTTAAAAAAAACTAATTCACCCTCCCTCATGCATGACAAAATTTGTAAGCATGCAGCAGCATCGCGTATGACCAACATGCTTCATGCATTGACTGGTTCTCTAGGAAAATAGGAAGGACATACGCTTTTTGAAAAAATGCACTGTAACGCTCCTGCAGTTTTGAAAACCCTGTTCCGGGCTAGTCGCCGGGCTAGAATCGCGAATCAATGTCAGCGCCCACCAGATATGGGGATAGGCGGACTCCTAGGCGGTGGCATTTCCGCCACCAAGGCGGAGAGGGAGACGATGCGGGGAGAGGCAGAGGAGGCCGTACAGGCGTGGGCGCGACGGAGAGGGAGAGATGTGAAGAGGATACAATGCGGGAGAGTCTTGAGAGAAGGTGAGGCAAGGGTTTGTGGAAACTTGGGCCTTGAAATGGGCCTTTTTCCCTTCTCCCTTTCATGACCACTCATCCCTCACCCTCCCCCTTTTCTTTAAGTATTTATATTTATACTTGACTATTCATCACCTAGCAAACGCCTAAGGGCGTGATTACTCCTGACTTGGCGCTAGGCTGGTCAGCGCCTAGCTTTTAAAACAGGTTTTGAAAAATATCACTCTTTCACAATGGCAGAAAAGTTTCAGGTTCAACAATGCATTAACAAGTGAATGGATATACTTGCAGTCAGCCTACTAATACCACAATAGGTTCACATTGACCAATTCAAATATTACATAGGTTCGAACACATGTTAGGTTCACAACCATAAAAGGTACACATACATATCTGGTACATGAGAGAGATCATGAAACAATCACAAACTAAGCCTTCTCTTGCTTCTCGTGCTAATAACAGGACTAGCAGAGTCAGTCTTTTGTTCCTTGTGGGTTGTGGCCATTGCAGGGCTGTCAAATGTGACCAAAAGACCCTTTCCCCTTTGCTTGTTAGCAACCTGCTTCCTTTTCCTTTGTAGGCTTTGGCTTTCCAGGAGCAGTTGTCGTGTCAACAGACTTATCCTCAGGTTGATTCGAACCAGATCTTGATCTACACCTATACATGTATGGAAGCATTTAGTTTTGGCACAATAAAATTCAGAGATGCAGCAAAACAAGGAATTCAATTGAATATCTCGCGAGAGCCTCAGATTTGAGTTACCTCATTGTCGCTTAGTTATAGTTGCAGACAGACTTCGCTACGGTGGCCTGGCTGCCGCTCTTATCGCCATGGCCGCGTGGTGCCCTGACATGCCCCTCTTTGGTGGTCTGCCTTTGCTGCCGCATACCCATGCCTCCCTCCTGCCGACCTTCCTTCCAATCAAGCCCACGTGGGCCGCCGCCCTTCATGCACATGGCTGAGGCCAGGCCACCACAACCTGTGCCATCCATTCCAAGGCCAGGCCCGCCCTGTTGAGATCATCTAGGGTTTGGGGAGGAAGATGCCATAGGATATGAGAGAGGGACGTGTGAAAGCGAGAGGGGCCGCTGACCTCCATTGACTCGGGCGACAGTGAGCCTGGAAAGGTGTTTTTCTGAGGCATTTTTTTGGTCCAAGAGGTATAACTGAGGCGAATCTAAATAGAATATGCTCCCAAAGCCGGCTGGAATTCCTGTGTAGGGAATAAATTATGCGAGAAGTGCTATATATAAGGCATGAAAACTTTTTAGCGATACGCTAAGGAATTTGCTCACAATAATATCGCTATATGCTGCTGCTGTTGCATGCAGATGCTGGAGGAGGAGGGATGTGGAAGTTCCAGTCTCATCTGCAAATGAAGCTCCAAAGGATACTATGAAGATGGACACGGATGATGCGCCAAGTGATCCTACTGATGGATCTGATGTGAATATGCAGGAGCCTAAAAGCGCTGATACCACTGAGGCTGTCTCCTTCAGCTGAAAATGGATCACAAGATACTGAGGAAAAAATCTGTTCGATGGAAACCATGCAAAGGTATGCTATGTTCTTGACAAATTGTTGGATTATAGGATATGAAGATGATATTATGATCAATTGGGCCATGTATTCCGGTTTGGCATCAATCCAAATGTTTTGGGGTGTGGATTGGATCACCAATCCTGCCAAAGCCGAATACATCTAAACAAGGCCTTACTGGTTTTTTGTTTGAACATGGGTGAGCTGGCAGACACTTCTATTTTTCAGAGCTTTTTCTTATATCTTGATATATCATACATAAAAGAGTATTTTTATCGGCTAGCTTTCTTGTTATGTTCATATGTGGTTAGAATTATAATAACTGTTTGTCCACATAAGTTATGTTTACTTGTATTTTATTCTGTTTATGAATTCCTGGTTGTATGTTCATAAACTAATAGTTTATTGCTTGACTTTATTGTATTTAGGTCGAAATGCGTCCAAAAGAAAGTTAAGAAAACTACTGTTCGGTCCATGAGTTGGTCTATGGGGCCTTGGCTGCAGCTGACCTGGAGAAGGCTGTAGAGAAAGAGTACGAGATGGCTCTTCAAGACAGAGTAATGGAAGAAACAAAGGAGGAGAAGAATGCTGTCAGAAGCTTATGTGTATGACATGCGTAACAAGGTATATTGAGTTACTTATACTAAAGTTTGTCTTGTGAAGTTGTGAGCCTGATTTTTGTTTTCTTCTATTTAGCTATATGACAAGTACAGTGATTTTTGTCACACCTGAGGACAAGGAAGGTTTGATTGCTAAGCTTCAGGAGGTTGGAAGACTGGCTCTATGAAGATGGCTGAGGATGAGACCAAGGGAGTTTATATTGCTAAACTAGAAGAACTTAAAAAGGTATGCCTTCTTTAGCATACTTGCACACTATTCTATGTTTTGATCATTGGTATAATGTTTTTCGGTGTTTAAGGTTTTAGCAATGGCGGATCTAGGAATTTAAGCCTATTAACAGTCATTGGAAATTTAGGGCTAAGCGTATTTTGGCAAAAGCAGTGGGGCCAGGTGGCCTCCCACAGCTTATGCCTAGATCCTCCACTGAGTTTTAGATAGATGATGGATTTTTCACCCCATTTCTGAATCTCTGATTGCAGGTTGGTGATCCTATCGAGGTCCGGCTTCAAAGAATGGGAGATTAGAAGTTCTTCTGTTAGTCAACTGGTATATACTGCATCAATAGCTTCAGAGAAGCTGCACTGTCGAATGACCAGAAGTTTGAACACATAGACCTTTCAGAAAAACAAAAGGTATATCTCTAACTAGTAACTATATATAAATAATAAATATAAGATAAGTGTAGTTGAGCTTTTCTTCCTTCCCTATTCCCATGATAGATACGTTAACTGCAATGTGATTCATGAGAAATACTTTGTCATTGGATTGCATTTCTGATATATAGCTGTTCTCAGAATGAAAGTCTGGCTGTGCAGTTAGTATTGTGGCAGAATGATTAGGAATAGGAGATGGTTCTTATGTGTTACTAATTCGTTCTATTCCACAGGTTATTAACGAGTGTTCGGAAGCAGAGACTTGGCTAAAAGAGAAAAAGCAGCAGCAGGATGCTCTGCCAAAGCATGCTAATCCGTCCCTTCTTGCCGCTGACCTTAGAAGAAAAAGCTGGAAACACTTGACAGGTTAGTATGTGGTCTATATATACTCTTCTCCCAAAGACTACCTTATTACTGACAGGCTGTATTATCACTAAACCTTGATCTACCAGGTTCTGCAAGCCAATTATGACGAAACCGAAGCCTGCTCCTAAGCCAACACCGCCTCCGGCGAAAACCCAGGCCCCTGAGCCTCAGACACCGGAGCAGCAACGAATCCAAATGGCGAAGGCACAGCCAGCGAGGGAGCTGCAGAGGAGCCTCAACCGAGCAGATGGATACAGACAAACCTGAGGCAGCCACAGATCCCTCGGCCTAGCTGTGGCGTCGATCAAACCATGTGTGAATTGACCCTGTTCACCTGATGTTATAGTCGGTAGGGGTGTGAACTAAAATGGTTGTTCGCCACATTTGAGATGTGTGTTGGGACGTTTAAGTTTCTTGTTTCTTGACAAATAAAAGGAGGTGGTTGGATGGTTTTAAGAGCAGTGGGGGTACACTTCCTAAGCTTTTCCCCACGCTCTCGATGTATTCTTTTTATTGATTATGGTCCGTAAGACTGGGTAAATGGTGATTCGAATTTTCGTGTTTTATCGTAAAAAGTTTCTTTTTGCTTCAAAACATTAGTGTCTGCGCATTTGGTTCAAATTAACATTGAGTTAACATTATTCATGAAGTCTCTGCAACGACTGTTCCAACTAAGGTCTTATCTGCCACGCCATATCCAGGCGTTCTTATTTCTTTATAAATTTAGTAGCAAAACATGCCTCAATTGCACGGGATGTATAATTTTGTGTAGTACTTGTTCTAATCATAAAAGATGTCTATGCATCAATTGTTCACAATCATAAAGATGTCCATGCATAAACGTTGCACCAGGACAATGTTTTTTTTTCATGGCCATCTAAAGCTATCTATCTTTGTTTTGATTTTAACTAAGCCAACCTTTGTTCATTAAATATTAAAGCCAATAAATAAATGCATGTGCCATAAAGTATTAACCACTACAAATATGAAAAGCAAACCATACATCAGCACGTCAACTCAAAACACGTACGAACTTGGGCTCTGCCGATGAGAGGATAATAAACTATATCATGTATTTGCAATGGAAAATATTAAATGCAAACCATGCACGCCAACTCAAAACACGTACGAAACTTTGGGCTCCGCCGATGAGAGGATATTAAACTATATCATGTATTTGCAATGGAAAATATTAATGCTAAGCGGCGCAGGCCCATTATGGCCCATATAGGGGTAGATGGAAAAAAGGTCTAAGGAAATTTTATATACTTTAGTAGGTATATATAGATATAGATTGGAGTGCAAAGATATCACAAGGGAGTGATTACTAGATAGGTTCTCTTCAAAATCAGTTCCACAACGTATTCTCTTGAAAATTAGCTTTTCTAGCCCCTCTCTTCAAAAATAAGTTCCACCCATAAAAGATTTTTATTTATTTGCAAACATTTACCAGTGCAGCTGCTCGTACTAGAAAAAAAATCAGTGAAGTAGAGTGTACCAAATAGGTAACATTAACACATTAACACTGTTAGTAAGAGCTTTTTGACCCCTTCCTGCTGTACCGATGTTGCGCGTGGAGGCTGGGTAGTAGGCCCTCGTCTATCCCTCTCCCGAAGCCTCTCAAGTGCTATAGTTGAAAGGCGGAAAAGGGATCTCGGTCAGGCAGAGCCGGCAGTCTTCTCCCACCTCCGATGGCCCGCGCGCTGTCGCGAGGTGGTGAAGACCCTCGGTCTCTTGTCGGCTGGTGGTGAAGAAAGAACCTATCTGGGTTTAGGGATCCGGTCGTCGTTGCTGAGACGGCGGCGGTGACGGCAGCGTACTGGAATAAGTCCTTCTGGACTCGTCCCTGTCTCGTCGGTGTTTCTCTCCGGCAACGACGACGACAAGACCATGGAGGTGGGTCTCCGCTTGGTGGAGTCGAGTCCACGCCAGATGTCATCTCGTTGTCTCGATGCGGCGGCGGCGGCGGTGCTGTGTCAAAGAAGGCCGTGACGGCTGCGGGTGACGGAGTAAGCAGGAAAGTGGATCGATCTCTATTTCTCCTCGGCGTCCGTCGACGGCGAGTATCGATCCTTGGTTGGAGGAGCTCGGGGTGCGTCGGGCCGATGTGCCACTTCATCAACGTCTTCATCCGTCCTCCGGGACGAGTGTCTATTGCGTCTCGTTTCCAAAGCAATCTTGCGACGGGGCTTCTCAGATCTGGGGTGGCTATGATGTCTTCCTTGATGACGACGATGACCGGCTTTGGATCGACGACGGCGGACGAGGGGCTTCTAGCGGATGGGGAATCTAAGGCAAAGGGCCTCATTGTATTTTGTGTTTTTAAGGACCTTTGTGGCAAGATGGTTAGCACAACTGTTCTTGCATCACTCCTCGTATGTACCTGTATTCGTACTTGTATTTGTACGTTGTCCTTAACTAGTAATACAGGTATTTTTACTCAAAAAGAAGTGGCGAGTGGGTTAGAGCATGTGAAATGTAGCCTCCGTGGGACCGTGGCTACACTGGGAATGCGCTCGAGGTAGAAGTGGTGAAATGTAGGTCTCTTGGCTACTCTTTGTAGTTGATTTTTGGGTAGAATAATAAAAAGGGGCTCTTGTTTGCTGCTGTTCGTTCGTTCGGTTCTCTCTCTCTTTTTCTCAGCTTTCGGGTAGAGAATGCCGATGCAGATTCTCCGTCGGAGATCAGATCATCATCGGGGCATGCGGAATAATATAATCGTCATCTCTGCGTGTTCCGGGACAAGGCGCATAAAAAATAGCATTAGGGCACTGACTGATCAAGGCATCAATCCGGCAGCCCATGGCGTGGCGTGCTTGTTGCGTAGCCGGTGCCACGCGACGCGGTGCGGCCTCCCAAATCCCAAACCTCTCCGTCGGGGTCGGGCTTTGGGATTCTAGCAAAGTACTCCTCCATATGAAAGCTTTTGTTCGCCAAATCCACCACACCACACGCGTTG
>JADLZK010002870.1:0-13242 GCA_015847255.1 Hyparrhenia diplandra | reverse complement strand
TTCTTGTTTGGTTTTGGATAATTAGTGACACCTAAGGACTAATCTCTGTCGCGAAGTGTTTGACTAGGCCCAGATTGAGTGGTCCGGGAGTTGGTGCATTGTGATCATGGAGGATGGATCGAGGTGATCAAAGGATGATCAAGCATACAACCTCGGTGGAGTTTCGGAGATCAATTGTCCCAAGGCAAAGGTATAACCATAAGACTTTTGATTTCACACCCAAGACACCATAGAGGTGTGGGTGATGATAGGATCGATAAGCGATACTATAAAGAGGGAAAACTATCGCACATATCGATCCTCACGTGCCTTTAGGTTCAAAAATTCATATGCATGCATTCTAACCTAAAGAGCTAACCTAACCTTCGAAATGAATTGTGAAAAATGCTAACACACGAGCACATGGTGATGTACAGCGTGGTGGTGTTGGCACATTTTGCGAAGGCGGTGATGGTTGCGAGGGTTGAGTTGGAGTCCAGTAACCGCTCATCCTCCCGCCGAGAGCTTGCGTGGCAGATTCGGCGCTTTTGAGAAAAATGAAAGCGTCTATTTTCTATTGCGCGGATGCATCGTGGAGATGAAAAACATGCTAGTCCTCGTGCACAAAATTGGTATATTTGTTGGATAGCATGTCGGAGCAAAGGCGGCGAAGGAATGTTGATTTTTTTCGCGGCTACTGTGCTCGACCGGACGCGTCGGCCGGACGCCGGACCGGAAGCACTCAATTCGGACCGGGCGCCTCGCGGGTGGAGCCCGTCTGGCGAGAGCATGTTTTCGAGCTTCGCCGTGAGGGGCGGCGGACCGACGACCGGCCGGAAGCACCGAACGGACGCTAGCGGCCGGATGCCTCGAGGCGAGGGGGTCGAGTCAATGCTCAAGGTTAAAGCGGTTGTGGCGGGACCCACCGGACCGGACTCCACCGTGAGTCCTGGGCTGTAAGTCGTCCGGCCAGTTCAGGCAGTAAAACCGTGGGTTTCCTCCCAAACGCTAAGCATTTCGTGGGTGCAGGAGTGGTATTTATACCCCCTTTACGCTTCCTCATGCTCTTACTCTTGGTCATTTGAATCACTCCTAACACCTTAGAGCAAGCAAGCAAGCCTCCCTCTCTCTCATTCTTGACTTGAGCTTCATTCTGAGAGAAGAGTTGATCCAAGTGCATTTGCATCGAAGTTCTTGCATCTAGAGGCGCTTGGGGATCAAGTAGAGACGGTGGATTTCCGGATTTCTCTTGGAGGTACCGGGCTAGCCGGGTTTGGTGATTTGGTGGAGTTGTTGGCAAGAAGAGGAGATTGTTTTCTTGGCCACCTCCTGAATTTGTGAGAGGATTACGCACTCCCTCGCCCGGGAAGACAAAGTGCAAGGAATACATTGCTCGTGTCTTGGGTACCTCACTTGTGAGTGGTGTGTTGAGGCTAGCAAGGGCACCGCCTAGCTCAAACATCATCCTTGTGTTGGCTCGGCACAACCGGAGAGTAGTTTGTCGGTGTACAAGTGAACTCCGGTGAACAAATTGACTTGTTCATTGTCTCTTGATTGGCTCATCATCTTGTGTTGATTGATTGTCTATCCTCTTCCCGGTGATTGGTACATTGCCTCTGAGTTGGTATATAGTGCTCTCACACTTGTATTTACATTCCTAGTTTACCTTGAGTAGAGAGATAGCACTTGCTATGTAGTTGCTCTTGCAGCCTAAAGGATCATATTTAGGATTGTTCACTAGATAGAGTAGTGACATAGCAAATTGAGTGACATAGAGATCATAGAGTATATTTAGAATTGTCACTAGAGGCTTGCAAGACAATAGAGCTAGTGCAAACCGCTTTCTGCAGGTGTTGAAGATCTCTTTGTTTGGTTTTGGCTAATTAGGTGACACCTAAGGACTAATCTCTCTCATTGCTAAGTGTTTTGACATGTATGGAGATTGGTGCGTCTTGGGAGGATGGTGCAAGATGATCATGGAGGATGGATCGAGGTGATCCAAAAGATGATCAAGCATGCAACCCGTGGAGTTCGGAGAACAAAAGTCCCAAGGCAAAAGGTATAACCATAGGGCTTTTGGTTTCACACCCAAGACACCATAGAGGGTGGGGTGGTTATAGGATCGATAAAGCCGGTACTATAAAAGGGGAAAACTTTTCGTACATGTCGATCCTCCCGTGCCTTTAGGTTCAAGTCTCATATGCATGCATTCTAACCTAAAGAGCTAACCTAACCTTCGAAATGAATTGTGAAAATGCTAACACACGCAGCACATGGGTGATGTACACGCAGGTGGTGTTGGCACATTTGCGAAGGCGTGATGGTCGCAGGTTGAGTTGGGTTTGGGAAATCAGCCATCCTCCCGCCGAAGCTTGCAGGCGGATTCGGCGCTTTTGAGAAAGTGAAACGTCTATTTTTCTATTGCGCGGATGCATCGTGGAGATGAAAAACATGCTAGTCCTCGTGCACAAATTGGTATATTTGTTGGATAGCATGTCGGAGAAAAGACGGCGAAGGAACGGCGACGAAGCGATGACTTTTTAGCTGCTCGGGCGTGGACCGGACGCACCGACCCAGGAAGTCTGGGTCAAATGTGACCGGACGCTCCGGTCGAGCGCGTCTGCGCGAGCTCGCGATCGGGGTTGGCCTCGGGCCGACGGACGCCTGATGACCGGATGCTTCCGGTCTTGGCCGGAAGCACCGGCCGGACAGCGACCGACCGGTTGAGACAGGGGCAAAACCACCGCTCGGGGGTTGTCAGGTTGTGAGCCGGACCTGACCCGGACTCACCAGTGAGTCCGGGCGATCTTGTTTCGGTCGCAAAAACCGTGGGTTTTCCTCCCAACGGCCACATTTCGTGGTGTGGGGTATTTATACCCCTTGGCTGCCTCTTGCTCTCTCTCTTGGTCATTTGAATCACTCCTAACATCTTTGAGCAAGCAAGCAAGCCTCCCTCCTCTCTCATTCTTGATTTGAGCTTCATTCTTGAGAGAAGAGAGATCCAAAGTGCATTGCATTGTGTTCTTGCATCTAGAGGCACTTGGGGATAGATGTGTTGTGACGGTGGATTTCCCGTTACTCTTGGAGGCACCGCTCCTAGCCCATCCTTGGTGGTTTTGGTGGAGTTGTTGGCAAGAAGAGGTGATTGTTTTCTTGGCCACCTCGGTTGGTTTGTGAGAGGATTACGCACTCCTGCGTCGGGGAAGACAAAGTGCAAGGAATACATTGCTTTCGTGCTTTGGGTACCTCACTTGGTGTGTGGTGTGTTGAGGGGCTAGCAAGGGCACACGCCCTAGCTCAAACATCACCCTTGTGTTGGTGGCACAACCAGGAGTAGTTGTCGGTGTACAACGAACTCAGGTGAACAAATCGACTTGTTCATTGTCTCTTGTGTGGATCATCACCTTAGAGTGATTGATTGGTTTTCATCTTCCTATGTGATTGGTTGACATCCTCTACACATCGGTATAACAAGCCTCTCACTTTTTGTTTTTTTACCTTCCTAGTTTACTTTGAGTAGAGAGCTAGCATTTGCTTGTGTAGGTTGTTCTTGCTAGCATAAGGACCATATTAGGATTGCTCATTAGCTAGAGTAGTGACATAGACTTTTGAGTGGACTAGAGATCATAGTTTTATTTAGTCTTGTCACTAGAAGGCTTGCTTGACCATTAGAGCTAGTGCAAACCGCTTTACGTAGTGTTTTATACTAACCGGTTTGTTTAGTTGAGTTTGTAGAAAATTTTTTATAGGCTATTCACCCCCTCTAGCCATATCTAGGACCTTACACGTGTTTTATTCTAACCGGTCATTTTAATTGAGCTTGTAGAAAAATTTTATAGGCTATTCACCCCCTTCTAGCCATCTAGGACCTTACAATGGGTCTACGGACCGGGTTTGTAATTTTAGTTTTTTTTGATGATGTCCTTATGGTTGGACAACCGTTCTCGTATCTTCTCACGGTGTTCCTATATTTGTACTTTAATTAATACAGATACATTTTATAAAAAGATACTAAACCAATTTGGAAACAAATTGAATCCGAAATAGGCAGCCCGACCTATTTCCAAAACAAACCTAGAGACTGTTTGAAGAGCATAGCACTAAGCTTTGGGCATTGGGTTACCATTTTTTTAAATTCGGTAATTCGGTAATGAAAAACTCTACTACCGATATTAGCCCCGAAAAACACTACCCGAAATTTTGGTACCCGATAATTGGGTTCGGGTTCGGTATACCCAATCTACCGAATTTATAAAAACAACAAATCGAACAAAATTTAATTGGCAATTTAAACATAATTTCACTACGATTTGTGTAGAATTTGAACAACAATTCATGGAGAATAATATATTATAGTCACCCATTCAAACCAAGATAATTATATTCTAATAAAGTGATAAGTTCAAGTATACAACTAACAACAAGTGATAAATGCAAAGATGAAGGCAAAACTTTGGGTAGTTCGGGTAGTTTGGGTACGGAATGTATTACCCGAATTACCCAAACAAATTTCGGCTAATTAAAATCGCTATCTGAATTTGGGATCGGATACCTTAGGTTGGGTAGTTAGGGTCCTGATTCGGCTATTTCGAATACCTGATAATGGATATCGGGTATTTTGCCCGGGCTTACATAGCGGTGGGCCGGAGCCCGGCCGGTTTGATTGGGGCAAAAGCCCAATTTTTGTCATTCTTTGCTTGGGCTTTGGTTCTCACCGCCTCAATTTTTTTTGCTTCATCATTTATAGGGTTTTGCGGCGTGTGTGTTAATATAGGGGTGAGTGATGCGTGCGTGTTGTGAGTAATTCAATGCTTTGTGTAATTAAAAAAAATTATACAGAAACTTATTGGTGGAACCCAATCTCTCTGCTGGCGCATTTTTGGATGTTAACACTATAAAAACAGAAATCAACATCTAAACAAATACGAAGAAACGACAGAGCATAGTTTTAGAAAACTAAAAGGACTAGTCCAGATTAATTCAAACTAAGAAGAAAAAAAATGCAATATTTATTAATGTGTTCTTCAACGTCTTCATTGTTCTAGTTTATTTATATCTACCAAAATCCGTATCGATACTGCTTCATGCTTACGGTCTTACGGAGTATATTTTTGGACTGGCATATGGTCTACTGCCAGCACACCATCCATGAGGGAGATCATAGCCAATCAGAAATTTATTGTTTTTCTATCTATAATTTCTTCTAGAAGCTAGCGCTGGCCGGCGGAGACACGCCATCGCCCCTGCCGTCTTTTTGCTTTTTTAGTCCTTTTTTTAAAAGTTTTTCACAAATACACCCTTTTTTTCGATTCATTTTAAGAAATGGACCTTTCTTTTATAAATAGTACGCGGCGCGAGATATACGCCCCGGCGCCCAACCCATGGCGGATTTGATGGCGTGGTAAACCGTAGCATTGCAAATTTTACATTTACCTGCGGCGCCCGCGGATCACGCGGCCGGGTGGTAAATGTAAAACTTGTAAATTTTTGCCTTCTTTCACGCGGTGGAACAAACAAGAAAGTTTATTCTTACAGCTGTTCGACAACTAAGTTGCAGTTGGGTTGGTTAGTGCAGGCGCGCTTGCTGAGCACCCAGCGGTCAGGGGTTCAAAAAGCCCGGCTGTACCTTTTTTTTTTTTTTTAGTTTCAAGAAGCAATATAACAATTAAAGCATTTTATTAGCAATTACAACAAGTATTTTATAAACAGCAATTACAACAAGTACTTACTCCATCTCAAGTTGTAAGTCATTTTGAGTTTTTGACACCAAGGCTCGTTTAGATGGCAAATTTTTTGCCAAAAATTTGCTTTACTTTTTCAACTCTCTCTCCATCACATCACATTAAATACACCAAAAAGACATATGTTGGAAAGTAAATGTAGGTAAAAAGAACTAATTACACGCTACATTTGTACATCACGGCAGATCTCTTTTTTGAGCCCCTAGTTTACGCCATGGTAGGATAATATTTACCACAAACAAAACGAAACGTGCTACAGGAGTGCTACGGGGAGTTGGAAATAGTTACTTTTTGCAATTTTTTTTTGCCATCTAATGCGTGGCCCAACTTTGACCACTCGTTTTATTCAAAAAATTATAAAAAACATAGTCAAATTTAAATTACTCTTAGAGAAATTTATTAGTAAAAACAATCCATGACCCAAGAAATGATATTTGACATAAATTTTTGAATAAGACGAATGCTCAAACTTTTATACAAAAAAGTAAAACAATTTACAATTTAGGATGGAGGAAGTATTTTATAAACAATTACAAGAAGAAATATAAATAAATGCACTTGCATAAGGTAAATTTTGATTTAGATAATATACAACATTTTGGAATGAACAGACAAGCCGCGCTTGACGGGCTTGGGAATGAACAGCATTACAACATTTAGGTAATATATATAAGGTTCCAACGTTTGCTTTTTAAAAATAAAAACAAAAACTGCACGAGCTTGGGAATGAATAGCAATTGATTGTTTTGCTTTTTAAAAATAAAAAAATAAAAACAGGGCAGCGCAGGATTCGAACCCCGACCGCTGAAGTTCCCAGCCAGAGCTTGAGCGGCCTAACCAGCTGACCGCTGCTTCGTTTTTGTATACAGCTTTAAGAGTAATTTTACATGTTCTTTTGAAACGCGTGAAAAGAAGGACAAAAATGCAAATTTTACATTTACCACCGCCGCCATGGATCATGAGCGCCTACCGCGCCCGTGATCCGTGGCGCCGGGGGGGTAAATAAAAAATTTATGATCCCGCCGTTTACCGCGCCCGTCAACCTCTAAGGCCATGGGTTGTTGCAACGAGATCGTTATACTACCGCCCGTGACGCTGGGAATGGTGAAAGCGTCCATCTTTTAAAATGAATCTAAAAAGGGCGATTTGAGAAAAACTTTTTAAAAAAGGACTAAAAAGCAAAAAACGGTCGCCCCCATTTTGTTCAAAGGTGCTGCCGTTCGCCTCACACCTGGCTAAGCTTGTCGTCACCCGTTTTTCGCGGCCGTGCAGCAGCGGCGGCCATCGTCCAATGAAGCGCACACGAGGGCTTGAGGTGACGGCAGGAAGCGCCTTGTGCTTCTGCAGAAGACGACACTGTCTGTCCAGCGAGACGCACACGAACCGCGGTGGGCGACAAAGTGCCGCCGAGTCCGGCGAGGCGTGCCGTCCAAAATGAGTTGGGCCCACTGGAAATCAAAGGGTCCAGTGGGCTGCTAGGGCAACTGAGCTAAGGAGAAAGGAGTTGGGCCCGATAGAAATAGGAGGAGGAGCTGGAGCTGGGCTGCTCGTTTTTGGGGAATGAGAGAAAAACAAGAAAGAAAAAGGACTTCAAGGGGATTTTTGAAAAAAGGGATTCTGGATATTAAAAAAAGTATTTTCACAACAGAATATGCAAACTTCACCTAGCATTACTCCATGACTATCTCCAACATGTATTTGACTTGAAGCTCTCTAGAGCAGTAGGTGGGTCTACTTTTGAACATCCATAGTTAAATTTAGTTCGGACCAATTTATTTGGGAAAATTAACAATGTAGGAAAAGATGTCCACAAATATCACCCTTGTTGGTGGGTGCATACGACATATTAAAATGAAGTTAGAGCCATATCCATTTTTTTTTCTTTTTACAGAAGAGGACATGTGCTAACCATGTCCTTTAGGGCTCGTTTAGAAAATCCCTGCCCTTTCCTGGGGTAATCCCTACACATGCAACTGTGAACAAATCAAATTTGGTGGCCATAATGAGTACAACATTGCTTGCGCCTTGGAGGAGAGCGTCTGCTCCCCGGCCTGCCCGGCTTCGCCGAAGGGGCTTCGAGGGGCTTCCCTCGGTTCCCAAGCGAGGCCTTAACAAGAACCAAAAACACCTTATGCTTCTTTTAACATGAAGATTGCCAAATCCATTTATAACCTATAGATGAACACTACTACTCAAACGAACTTCGCGGGCGGTTTTTTTTGGATTTTTAGCGGTGGTTTTAAAACTACCATGCAGCTAGGGTCACCGAAAATAGGAGCATTAACCATGGCGGTTTTGGGGCCCCAAAAACCGCCACGATAAATAAATAAAAAGAAAAACCCGAACTGAAACCCCAATGGGCCTAGATTCGCGTAGCGACGGTGCCTCACCACGGGTCGGCGTAGGGGCGAACCGCGACGGCGGCACCGTGGACGCCGCCGGATCCGCCCGATCCGGCCTCGCCGCACCTCCTTGTCGCCGCCATACCGCCATGGATCCGCCCCCATCTGAGACTCAAGGAAGCCGCCGCCATGGAGCTCGAGGAAGCCCGCCCGCCATGTGGATCCGCCGCCTCCTCACGATGCGCCCGTCGTGATTCGCGCGCCGTACCCTTGTAGCGTGGGCCGAGAGTCGCCGCCAGCCTCCTCGATGCGTCATTACGGTTAATTACGCCCGCCCGAGGATGGGGAGGGAGGAGGCGTGCCGTGGAAGGGGCGTGAGTCGGGGAGGGGAGAGTGGGGCGGGAGGAAGTCGGGGCGAGAGATCACGGTTGTGGTGGGGGGAGGGAGTGAAAATGAATTAGGGTTCCCGGTTCTCGACTTTTATAATTATGGTGTCTTTATCCATTTGGTATGGGCTCATTGTAATGTGGGATGGGCGTCGGGCCTCATTAACTTCAAAGCTTAATTGATTCTAGTGGCAGTTATTAAAACCGGGTTATTAAAACCACCAGGTTAATCAAAATAACCCGCTCCGGTTAATAAAGAACATTCTGAGTGCCGTTGTTCTAAAAAACCGTCATGAAAGCGATTCTTTGAAACAACGTGTAAAATCAGTTATGTAGTAGTGGAACCACTGAGTGTCCAATCATGTGTGACTCCCCAAATGTAAGACCACAAATCCTTATCCTATGAGGCCGTCCGCAATGGTTTGCTATTTGGCTATCTAGATGTGGCGTGACAAACAAAAATAGG
This sequence comes from Hyparrhenia diplandra, assembly GCA_015847255.1. NCBI lineage: Eukaryota > Viridiplantae > Streptophyta > Magnoliopsida > Poales > Poaceae > Hyparrhenia > Hyparrhenia diplandra. The sequence continues at coordinate 4,328 of JADLZK010002870.1, read as the reverse complement.
AGAAAGAAGTAGTCCATAGCTACATGCAAATAGCTAGACTATTTCACATAGCCTAAGAACATGTGAGAGGAGCATGTGGGTCCAATAATATAAAAATAGTCTTTGTTGTTGTCTCTCACCTCCACATGCACTTGACCTACGTAGCTAGCACTAGCTAATGCATTCTTGGGGCGCCTTGAGTGGAGTGGAGTAGCCAGTAATTGATTGTCTTACAATAAATAATAACGTCTGCTACACCGCCACAAATGCTTAGCGTACTCTATTGTTCTTAACCGCCAAAGTAATAGAATTCAAGGAATACATGACATTGACTAGGTCCCTCCACAAATCATCCCACAATAATAAACAACGATTATGCATCTTGAACATTGAGCAAAAGTTATTCCCTTGATAATTTCTAACAATTTTTAAAATATCCCTTAGCTAGAAATACCCTTTCTATGGCATGGAAATTTCCTAGTATTTTTGAAAAATGTTGTTTTGACATTAGATGTACCCATGGAATGTCTTCCTTGTTTAACAACTCAAGCAAATGTTTCATGAGAAGGTATTGGTATAAATTAAATGCACACAATAAAAAAAGATCGTGCAAAAGTGCAGATATAGTACCGATGTAGCACTTCACCAAGATTAACTAGTTTTTAATATCAAACCCAAAGGAACAATAAGTGACTATACCTAAAAAGCTTCTAAACTTAACCCACTTCACAGTCAAGGTTAAAAGAAAATATCAAGATAAAGGGAGATTTCTCCAAGCTATCTAGTCCAAACTTAAAATTAGCTTTTGTTTTCTATTTTGTTCTATAGGTGGTTGCTAACTCTTATTGAACAAAGACGAAATTTCTTCTATAGAGAAAACATATATGACTACCAAAAAACCTATTAACGGGAGGTGGCCTACAAAGGACTCAATAGGTCTATCACACTGTGATACCATGTGTTTTGAGAAAATAAGTGGCATTCACAAGTAAATCTAGCCCCAAGCACCACACTTAAACTATGGATATTACTTCAATCAAGGGCTACCAAGATCAAAAGCACTCAAATAGGAGTTGAAAACTTGAAGAACAATATGAACAAATGCTTATCTAAGTAAAATTGATTACCAAAAAAAATCTGAAGCAATCTCCTCTACGAAGAACTTGATCGCGAGAATACAACATAAGAGAAGGATCAGAGCCAGTAGAAGCTCCTCAAAAACTCTACTCTTTACTAGACCTCTCTATCTCTAATCTAGACTAATTCCTATGAACTAGTCTAATCTTGATTGTTGTCTAGGAGGTAGATCTATTCAATGGATCCCTCTTGATCCTCATAACAAGATTATGAATTAGGGTTTTTAGGATGCCTCGCCCCTAGGGGGTCTAGATTACATTATATAGGGGGTAGCTTGTTGGGAGCCCTGGGATCAAATTGACCTTCCTCTACGGTGTAGATGTGATCCATTAAGGTGGTGGATGAATACTCCAGAAGCCCGCCTCTGGAAGGTGTCGGGGCAACATGAGGCCCACACCAGTTGGGCACACCTATCATGGGGAGGCGGTCGCTTCATTTTGGTGTCCTCTAGAACCTTCCTATGTAGTTTTGTCCATAGATTTTGATTCTAAACTATGAATGTAGCAAACAATATGTCCATTTCAATCGTCTTGACGAGCTCTTTTGATGTGGTGCACTCTAAATAATCTTATGAGACACGTCATTTTTGATGAATAGATCCTTTTGGTTATGTTCGGATAAATACAGCAGAAAAAAGCAATTCACCAAAACTCATGGAATTTGTTAGTTAATTAAAACCCTAACTGTGTATTGGTGATCACTTTGATGCATAAAGTTAACAGTTAAAATGAACAATAATGACCATCAACAGAAAGGGGCATCACTTTGGGCTCATAGATTTCTAACTCCAAGCCCTCCTTCATATTTAGTCTTGTAGGCCATTGTGTTCAAGCCACTTTGGGTGGAGTTTCTAGCTAGCATGCATATATCAACACCTCTCCACAAGAAATATTTGCCATACTTACCAAACTACTCAATGACTATGGCTTAGATTTTGAAGGTACAAAAAAAAAAAATGTTTTTAGTTATAGCCTTCCAACTTAAGACAAAAAAGTGGAGATGCTTGGAAAACATTGTTCACATATGTCCAATAGAGGCAAAAAAAAAAAAAATCTTCAACTTTAATAATAAGCTTGGTGAGACCAAGAAGCAGCCCCAAACAAGTGAATGGAAGAGTTCCCTTTGAACAGAAAAAATTTGGGCCAATTAATGATCAATCTTATCACGGTTGCATGCATGCTTATGGAACCATAATGGATTTAAAAAGCTTATTATTAAGAACTTTAGATGTAGAATGGGTATTTTTTAGAATGCATTCCACGATAAATAATTGATATGTCTTGGTATGCAATATGTGTAGGGATTTGTAGCTTCAAAAGGTTCATATTTTTTCCCTATTGAGAATTGAATCAAGGAGATTAGCTATTAGGACAAAAAAGTAAAAGGTAGCGATTGGATCCCTATCGACCCCTCTTCTATAGTGAAAAGTTTTCATTGGCACTCCATTTTGTTTACCTTTAGCGTGTTTCCAACTCAAATATTTTTCTCTCATCCTTGAAAGCCATGTTTCCTCAAACCCTTTTGGCTCTCATGATACGTAACATAACATCATGAATTACTTTATCAAAGACTTTTAGAAATCTAATTTTTTAGGATTACGGGTTTAGAGGCGCCTTGATAAAGAAGAAAAATCATGGTTGAATATCATAGTAGCCCGTATTATGAATAATAGTAACACAAAAAGCAAATATATATAGGAAGGTGCTCTATATTTACTTCATGATTGGGACTACCCTAACAATAGTTCTTGGAAATATATTATGAGTAATAGTAGCACAAAAGACAATTAGGAAGGAACAACTTATTAGCATTGTTAGGGTAAAGCTCAATCATGAACTATATAGACACTACACATGGAAAATATACTCCAAGCGAATAATTTCTACAAATAAAATTTTTCTTTCAATCATCTATCTTCTATCTTATTATGTACTTATCATAGTTCTTCTATCTTGGTTCCCATGTATATATGATTTCTAGAATAAAGAAACCATTCTTAATTATCTCTCCTCCTCAATTTCAGTGCTACATCATTATTTTTGCATACTTGATATAGATTAAGGCCATGGAAATCACTAATTTATAGGGCACTCCTAACCAAGACACTAGATGGTTTCTATGTCTATTAATTAGGATGACAACTAAACCATATAAAATGATGTGACACCACAATTAAAAGGAGAGAGCTAGAAAGAAGAGAGATGTGATACATAGGGCAAAAATATTATGGTATGAAGTGAACTATGGTATGATGAAGTGATGTGATAGGTAGATATAAGAGACGTGCACACATATAAGGTAAAAAATATTTTATAGAAACTATCTATTAAAAATTATAGTTCTTTTGTGTCACTGTAAAGAGAAGGGGAGGTTGTAGTCTAGGGTCACTGGCCGGGACTAGAGAGCCATCTTGAGGAAATGAAAAAAAATAAATGAAATCTTAGAGACCACTCTTTGCAATGTGAGTGATTTGAACTCAAGACCCATTGCATCGCATATAGATTCCTTACCAACTTAGCTACACATCACATGTGAGAAAGTACTGGGTGCACTCCTTTTGAATTGACCCATAGGGGACCTTTAATCCCAAGCGGACACTACTACATAAAATAACTACTATTAAGGTTTTTCTAAGTTTAATGTGTGGTTTTATGAAAACGCCCGCAGACTAAAGCCACGGTTAATAGGTGATTTATCATGGAGGGTTTTAAGGCCCGTCATGGTAAAATCAAAAATAAAAAATAAAAAATACCAAAAAGCATAGATCCGGCGCCCGGTCGTCTACAGATCCTTGCGCCACCTACGCCGGATCAGCCGAGGAATGAGGTAGAATTGAAACCCCGACGCCGCCCGGTCTGTCGACGAGCTTTCGTATTTGCCCCACTACCGTTCCACCTTCCATGGTCGGAGAATGTTGATACCTCGCCGCCGCCACCATTTCCGCTCGCCCGCCGCCAGCGAGCCCGGATCTCCTTGGCTTTCACGCCGGGATCCATGGCTCCAATGCTCGGAGCCACCGGATCTTGCTGCCATTTGCCATCTCGCGCCTCGAATCCACGCCTCCAATGTTCGAGCCGCTGGATCGCTAGCGGCATTCGCCACTCTGAGGGGCGGGGAGCCGCCGGGCATGGAGGGTACTGAGACGGGAAGTCGCGAGGCGAGGCGTTAGCGTGCGGAGGTGAGAAATCACAAGGGGAGGAGGGACTTGCGGT